>PVJA010041614.1:0-17780 GCA_004027025.1 Myocastor coypus
TTTTTTTTTTTTTTTTTTTTTTGTCTTTTTGAGACAGGGTCTCACTATGCAGTTCATGCAGGCCTTGAGCTCACTTTTGCAGCCCAGGCTGGTCTTGAACTCTCACTGATCCTCCTGCCTCAGCCTCCCAAGTGCTGGGATTAAACAACTGCCCCACCACACCCAGCACAGATGTCATTTTAAAATACAAAAATTGCAAGCCTTTAAAAGTACAAAAAGTGTACAAGCAAGAAGAAAGGAAGACTCATTTTCTTAGGTATAGCAGTACTAGTATATGGTATATATTTACATATGCATATATTTATATATGTACATATATTAGCTATATTTTTAGATATGTCTATTGTATAAATTGATATTTTATTTTTTAGACATAATAACCTCATGTACACTAACTACACCGTGAATACTTTAGAGATATTAAAACATTGTTCTGTATATTTCTGTCACCAAGATGTCAACCACACGTGGTTAGCCTTCTATTTGTAAGATGTGAACCAACAAAAACTACAGTGAGACACATTCTAGACACACTCATATTCCAAAGCTAAAAATACAAGCTTCATTACTTCGCTTTAGTTTGTTTCTCTTCAGCAACTCCCTGCCCACTAATGCCTTCACCGAAGACTGAAATTAATGTGCATGACATGAAAATACAACTTCTTAATTACTCAAAAATTCGAACTGAAAAAAACCATTTCCTGTTGTCGCTTATTTAATCAAAAAAAAGGCTACACCCTATTTTTTTCTAGAAATAAGTAATAAATCTTTTATTTAAGGACATACCCCTGAGAAATGTTTTCTAATAAACAACAGCTCAGGATCATTAAAACCCTCCAAATAGAATTTAGAAAACAACATTGGTATCTTTTTTTGCTAAACAATGGTTTTTCCATGTTATTTGAAAATATACCAGATACATTCATAGCTTTACAGTCATGGTTTTCAGTTCAATCTTAGTAAAGTTGATGAGTTTATTATTATGCCTGATGAGCTCTCTCTCTCTCTCTCTCTCTCTCTATATATATATATATATATATGTATATATATACATATATATATATACATATATATACACACATACATATATATGCCATCAATATATATATATATATATATATATATTCAACAGATTATGACAGAGGCTATCAGTATTCACCAACTATCTGTACATGCCTAATGTTGTCGCAGCTCAGTAGAATATTAGAAGACAAGCTGGAGGGATGGGACAGAAGTAGTACAAAGTGAATTTATCTCCAAGTATCATGCTTTCTCCATAATGAGAAATAAAGAAAGATATGCCACAGAGGAAGGGGATGCAGCCTACTTTCCTCGTTTTTGCAGGAGGATCGTGCTACAGGGTCTCTTAGTCTGCATAAAGTAAAAAATAGATGTGACTAAGAATAGCATTAAAAAAGCTTTACTCTCATCAAGTAGATTATAAACACATATTTTCCAAAAAGGTCTGGATGCAGGCTCTTGGGAGAATCTGGATTTTCAACTGTTCCTTCTTAGGCGCTCTTACCTTATTCTAGAATACCCTTCAAAGGTCTCTTTATATCTGCAAGGTTGCCATCTCATTATAGTTTAACAGCTGCTATACTAAACCTTCCCTCACTAAATTACTTTGTTTTCATCTGTGTGCTAATTAGTCCTAGATCAAAGTACTAAACAATCCTGTTGAATGAACAAATTGTAGTAGGGTGATCTCAAAATCAGAAGTCTAGAAACAATTTAGATTATGTGCTTTAGTATGTATTAAAGCTAAGGTAACATAGCTAATCACAACTAGCTCTATTGAATTTTAAGTTGAAAGGAATTATGTATTATAAAAATATAACTGGGAGTCAGAATTACAGCTTAAATTTGTAATAAATAAGGTAGACAGATACCAAATTGTTAGCTATTTGGAGAATTCTTAACACTACATATTTTTGTACTAAACAATAGAATATAAAGGCCTGGAATATAGTTCAGTGATGCAGAGCCTGCCTGACAAGCAGTAATTTCAAGTTCAATTTCTGGTACCAAAACAAAGATAGATTATGAATTCAAATAACTTTTTGAGGGCCTGGTAGTTTGTATGGCAGAGACCATGATGAATTCTATGAGGGCAGTAGCAGAAGTGAGTCACAGTATCTAGAGAAAAGAGTCACTTTGGAGAAAGTCATAAGTAAAGGTTATTGGAATAATTCACTCAGCAGCACAGTTACTCTCTGAAAAGTAATCTCATATTCCTTTAATTTTTAAGATAAAATTAACATAATCTTAATTTTTCATCAAAATTTGGTACCTTGCAGTATAAAGAGCCACATTTAATATTATGTGGCTTTGTTTTTATTGCAGATATGAAGAATGTCTCCAAATACTGTACATTGTTCTGTTCAGTGTAATTTTCTCCTTTTGACTGCAAAATGCTATTTAGAATCAGTTGTCATAGTTAAAATGATTGATCTTATTGTTTATTTCAAAAAGGTACAATTTTGAGCGGGCCAAATAGCTCAGTGGATTAAAGTACTGGTGAGCAGGTGCAGGGGCTGGGGATTCAATCCCCAGGCCTGCCATGCAAGCCCTGCCCCCACCAGGGGAAGGCAGCTAGGGGGGTTGTGCTGAGAGGCAACTGAGACTGAGTGTGGTGGTACATGCTTGTAATCCCAGCTCTTGGGAAGCTCTAAACAGTCTGATCACTGAGTTTGATCTAGTAGTGAGACCCTGCACACCCTACAGACACTTCCCTAAAATACTAAATAAATAAATAAATAAATAAATAAATAAATAAATAAATAACTTGGGAGGCTGAGACAGGAAGATTGGTGTGAGTTCGAGACCAGCCTGGGCTACAAAAGTGAGCTCAAGGCCAGCCTGAACTGCATAGTGAGACCCTGTCTCAAAATAAATAAAGAATAATTTTTTTTAAGTACAATTTTCTCATGATTTCCCAGATTATGGAGTGAAATGCATTTGTTTCTTTGCACTATTAATGCTCATGGTCAATTATACTGAAATGTACACAGTTTAATCAAGGGTATATTCGCTAAAAAAAAAAAAAAGGCAAAACAAATAAAACACAAGCAAAGAAGTTATAAGAAATTCAAAAGAGGAAGAAACATATCACAGTAAAAACAATTTCAAACATGGACTGCTCATTTCAGAAGACCAGCAGAGAGCCACAACACAAGTATCCAAACCCTTCTGCAAGTATTCCTGAATCTATCCTTTCCTCTTCTTTCATTTGTTCTATCTGGTAATGTGAACAATTGATTTGAAGGTAGCGTCATGTAATACAGAACCACTGTTGAATTCTTACTACTTAGTTTAGTGTAATCTCGTGCTGTTTCTAAAGCTATTTCCTTTTCCTGTTACTATTTTGTAGTCTTTTTAAAAAAGTTTTTAAAATGTGTATATTCTCCAAGAATGAAATACATTTCAGAACCTGTGTATCTCTATCTTTGTAAGGTGACACTGGTATTGAAATAAATACAAGGACAATAGCACTTAGAATACAGAGCTTAGCAGCCATTATAGTTGAAAGGCGAGGTTCCCTGGAATTTGAAGGACTAAATATGTAAGTCATGAGGCAAGAATGATGTACATGAGGGCGATCCTGCCTGTTTTGGGCACCATTGTTTTAGGGAACAATGCAAGTTTATAATATGAGTAATTTTAATTAAAAAGTTAAGGTTTGTTGAAAGTAAATGATAAAGTTTAATTATTTCCTGATTTTGCATACCTATATCAACCTGAACAACAGATTTGCCTGTGAAAATATGCAATACAACAACCATTGTTAAATTTTTATTCTTGTTTTGAAATTCTTTGCTATATTCATTGTTCTTTGTCACTGTTTCTCTCTTTGTTTCTTGTATTTGTTTTTTTCTCTCTCTTTAAAATAAAACTAAAAAAAGAAAAAATATACTTCATAAACAAAAACAAACAAAATAAAGAATGATGTCAAAAGAATTGCAAGAAAAGGAGAAGCACTGAAACCTGAAGAGTAAGGAGAAGCCAAGAATAAGGCAGGTGCTAGGAGGGACAATGGAGAAAATCAACCGCATCGTAGGCAAATTGAAAAAAGCAAGGGATGAGTGCAATAAGATATTTTCAAGGGGATAATAAATTGGATAAAGGACAGGAAGAATGAAAATCTTGGGGCCAGCGAGATAGCTCAGCAGTGTAAAGCACCTGCTTAGGCAAGCTTAGGCAACTGCAGGGACCAAGGTTCAATGCCTAGCAGCACATGCTGTGCTAGCCCCACCCCCGGGGCAGGCTGAGCCCAACATAACATAAAAATGAATAAATAAATAAATAAGAACAAAAATGTCAAGTTGTGGCTTCCAATATTTAAAAAAAACATATCATTTACAAATTTGTAGAGTCCTTGTTTTTTTTCATCCAATATTAATGAATATAATGACATAGCCAACAAAAGTGCCTTCCTATAGCAGTGAGATTTTGTAGTATACTGTCAGGTGCAGAACATATTAGAGGACACGTTACAGGTTTAAGAGACACTTAGATGGTTCTAACTCGATTTATGAATATATGGGCATATGGCAGTGTTTAGTCACTGATTTTAATCATATTTGTAATTTTAATCAAAAGCAATTATAAGTTGTCATAATAATTATGATGCAGAATTCTAAGACTGTATATACTTTGTATACATATATATTATTATACCTCACTTTCAGTGTAAATTTAAGGAACGAGCTATCATTATTATTTTTGGTGAAATTAAAGCTGCGGAAGTTAATCATAGGCTCACTGTCACAGTTCACTGACTCCATTTAGTCAGTGAAGTGATAGCATATATATTCTAAATAGCTTTCCCATGCTCATGATGCTACATTAAATGACCCAGCTAGACTAAAATCATAGCCATAACTTTTTACTGCAAGTTACGCTGCATGCTAGACTGGTTATAAAAGAACTGTGTACCACTTGGCATCATTTTGTCATTTATGGTGATAAAAAAAGAAAGAGAGAAGGAAAGCAAGAAAGCAAGCAAGCAAGAAAGAAAGAACCATAATGGAAGTGTTTGGTATCTCAAAACATAGATTCCAAGCTTCTGTGCTAAGATTTTTTGGCAAGAAAACATCCTATAAAACTTACTGTGCAAAGAGGTGAGACACCCAGGTAGCCACAGCTTTCTTCCTCCACGTTGAACATGGGAAGCTACTGCTCTAACTGTGCTATTCCTGGTCTCCTTCCCTATGGCATCTACAGTTTCCATGAAGCTTTCTCCTGTGGACCATGAAAGAAATATAAAGGGATTTTTTTTTCCTCCAGAACACATCAGATTAATAAATTAGTGTCAGAAATCATGCTGATCTTTTTATTTGAAATTACTATCCAGATTAGCTACTAGAAAGCAGAGATAATAGCTGAATGAATGATATCTATGGTGGATAATTTCATGTGTCAGTTTGATTAGTCTATGAAATAACCACCTATTTGGTGGCATATTAGTCTCAGTACTGCTGTGATGATGTTTTGGGGTATGATAACAGTTTTGTTAGTACACCAAGCAAAGTAGCTTTCCTTATAGCTAGGCCTCATTTAGTGAGTAAAGCCTAAGTAGAAAACAAACAAACAAACAAATAAACAAAAAATCCCGGCCTTTCTGTGCACAGGAATGACTTTGCCTGAACAGCCTTTAAACCGAGCTGTGTGAACATCTGTATGATATATCTATCATATGTGCATATTTTGTACAGACTTATATTGATTTGATCATTTGGAGAACTCTACTACAATGCTAGAGATAGATATATTTTAATAAAATACACTGCACAATAATAGTTTAGAAATAAACAGCATAAAATAGTGAAACAATGAGAGAACAAAAGAATAAACGAAGGGGCTTGTAAACATATTAAACTAGCTATATTTGAGAAGAGTAGTTTACTCAGAAGGAAGCATCATGGGCAGCAAGCATACACAGACAGGCACAAGTTCAACCCGTTGAGCGTATGGGTACTTTTCCTGGAATCTGGCCGTCTTCATTTTAGTAAAAACCTACTTTCTTATTAAAATTGAGAAAAGTCCTAATTCAGTAGGAATTGGAGCAAGTACATACAGGTTTTTCTCTGGACCCTCACATAATCTTAAATACGCATATGAAGTTTAAAGTCACAAGCATTATTCAATATCAATTTTGAGCATTAAGTATGGCTTACCTGTACCAAGAAATATACCATACATTTATTTAATAGCGGTGAAAACCGGGTCCCCAGTGAATCTCCCTGTATACATCTCTAAGTAGCACTAATCCGCTATCAAAGACAGATTTTCTTCTTTATTTAAGAAACACCAATGTGGCTGGTATCAAAAGAAAGCTATTCACAGAAGCTTGAAGATGCAGCTACATTGAAATAAAGAAGTCACTTCCTTGCACTCCATTTCAATTTTATTCTCAGGAAATCAATAGATAGGTAGCATTATCATTTAGAAATTTCTTTATACTAGTAAGAGATTAAAGTGCTTTAATTTACTCAGAAGAAAATGAACATTGGTTAACCTCTAGTGTTTTTAATGTGATGCATTAGGCTGTGTAATTAGCGAGGTGTAAAAATTATAAGACTTATGTTTGCAAATATTTCAGTTTTACCAAATGTCATTAAAATGAATGGAGCTTTTCCCCCTTCAGAAACTTTACCCATATGTTGTGCACTGCATTTCTGCTGAGTCATGGCAGGAGAAACAGTTTCTTTAGTCACTCTTCTGAAGAATACACTTGGAAAACATAGATTAGATGCAGGTTTTTGTTTTTAATCCAGGTTTTCAGTTGCCTTAGCATTTCACTTTTATATTTGTCAGAAACTAAGCTATTCTTCTACTTATAATCAAAGCCCACAACTTTTCATGATCCACAGATATCATTTTTATTTTCCAGACATATTTAAGGTTCAGTAATTTTAGTAAAATTATATACATTTATTCAAATACATTGATTACAAAAATGGCCTTAAATCTTTCTTATCCCATGTCTATAGCTCATACAAAGTGATTTTTCAGGTAAAAATCATGTATTTAGCTTTACGAATGGATCAGAATTTTGATTTGTTTTGGCCTGTGACATGTACTTGTGCCAGTTCTCAGGCAACAATTCACGAGGTCCTGTAAACTCCACTGACTTCTTCCTGCCATCTCAGTGAGCCTCTATGGGAGGCCAGGATGAGCCATGTCATCACAGACCAGCAAGTCACTAGCCAGCTTGAAGGCTGACTGCTGCCACATGAATGTGTCTGGCTGAACTCAGAACCACAGGACTGAGTCCTATTCAATGTCCCAGGACATATAACTATAAATGAATGACTTTCTTACAGGTTGCAATGCTTTAGGATAGTTGATAGGCATCAAAATCTAGCAGAAGCATTTATTCTATACTTATATCATTTTCTTGAAGAATAATACGGTATTTTTAGGATATTATAATAATTGTATCCATATACACTAGAACCCATATTCTGATTTAGTTAACTAAGGCATATTTAAAAATCAAAGCTATATTGTATTTTAGAACAAACAGGCAGCTTTATGCAGAAATATGTAGGTAGTTACATAAATGTCTACATTACTTACTTGTTTTCTCTTTCACATGCTGACACAACTCACCTAAGAGCATATTATGGCTTTAAAGAGTAATACCACAATGTATGGGAGGCTGTTTTAGTTGTTTTGCTGTTACTGGAACAAAATATCTGACACCAGCAAGAAAAGGCGGAGTTCAAAGTGGCTGAGAGTTAGTCCTCGCTCAGCTAGCTCCAAGGCAGGATGACATGCCTAGTAGGAGGCATAGCAAGGGAAGCTTCTGAGCTCATAGCAGCTGAGAGGCAGAGAGGGAGTAGAGAGATGCTAAGCATAGCATGCAACCTGCCAAATCACACCTTTAGTGACTCACCACCAACACAGTAAACACACTGAGCCATGGACTAGTTCGTCAACAGATTAATTCACTGATGTGTACAGTACTACACTGACTTAACTGCCTTCCAGTGGCCTAAGTTTTAAGTATATAAGGCTTTCCAAGAACATGTTACATCTACAGTGGACTTTGGCTTATGAAAAGTTGGTTGTAAATGAAGACTATTTTTCCCATAAAAAGTAATGGAAATCACCAATATACATTCTGAACCTCCAAAAGCACCCTTTTACTAACCTTTTGATAATAAAAAGGGTTAAGTAATGTGTGCTATTTATCATAAATACCAATATTTTTCCTAGTGTATTCACTGAAGACGTTATAAAATGTGTCTAGTGTAAAGGAAGCAATTTTATACCAAACTCACCATTCAAGTTGACATCTTGGACTTACATAGAACTTGATAGGAAAATAATCAACAGGATAAAAAGCTGGTTCTTTGGGGGCTGGGGAGATAGCTCAGTAGAATAAGTACCTGCCTTGACAGTTCAGGGTCCTGCCTGAATTCAATCCCTGGTATTGGAGGCGGGGGTGGGAAGGAAAGCTAGTTCTTCTAGAAAACTCAGGGAAACCAAGACTTCTATAGCCAGACTAATTGATGATAAAACAAATTACTAATATCTAAAGTAATAATGGGATCATCATTATGCATACCACAGGCATAAGAAAGGTTGATAAAGTTTAGCAAAAAGTGCAACAAACCATTCTATAAAACTGAAAGCTACAGGAAATAAACCAATATTTTAAAACATACAGATATCCAAGACTTTACAGAGGAGATGGACAATATTGATAGGACTATGCTTATAAAATAAATTGAATCTATAATTTATAATTTTCCAAAACAAAAAAGGTACAATGCCCAGATATGTTTTTGGTGAATACTACTAAATATTATGAAAAATAAATGAATTTGGGTAGTTTGTTTTCAATTTAAATAAATAATATGAACTTTTGTATGCTGAGTTTGAATTTTGCTGATTTAATGAATTTAACAGTTTCTGGATCCTATATTCAGGTCTACCTAAATGATCTTGTCACCATCAAAAAAAAATGTGTTTTATTCTTGATTATTTGGATATATTTTCTTCATTGTTCTTGCTTAATTGCTTTGATCTACACATCTTGTATTTGAAAAAAATGTGGTTTATTGGTTCATTTTCTCAGAAGAACAATGGAGTCTTCACAACTGCCTATGCTGTTAGTTGGGCTCCTCAGCTATGCTGTTATATTGTCCTGTGGAACATTTCTTCTGTACCTCACATATGGAAAGTTTTCATTGTGAAAGGAAGCTGCATTTTGTAAAATGCCTTTTCTGCATCTATTGAGACATTCATATATATTTTTTTCATTTTATGCACGTGGGAATTAAATTTGCTCCTTTCTGTGTTGAACCAAAAATGTGCGCACTGAAGCAAAAACATTTCTGAGAGGGAAATTTTTAGCATTAAATGTCCATGTCCCAAAAGAGGAGCGATCTTTAATAACACCTCAAGCAACTAGAAGTAAAAGAGACAAATAAGCTTGTTTTTGTTAGAAGGAAAGAAATAACACAATTTAGAGCAGAAGAAAATGAAATAGAAATTGGAAGAGCAATATAAATATTAACAAAATTCACAGCTGGTTCTTGGAAAATATAAATAAAGTGGACAATCCCTTAGCCACAGTAAGCAATAAAAAGAGAAACCTCAAATAAATAAAAGTACAAATGATAAAGGATACATTACAACGAAAACCACAGAAAAGGAAAAATATTACAACCACTATGAATAATTGCATGCCTACAAACTGGATCCTGAAAAGAAAGTAGCACATTCCTAGAAATGCAGTACACAAAGTCTTAATTTTCAAAAGTTGACTAGAACAATTGTGAGTGGAGTTTCATTCACTAATAAAATATTTTTCCATCAAAAAGAAGTCCACATGGTTTATGTCTGAATTTCAACAAATATTTAAAGAAGAATTTATACAATTGCTTCTCAAATTCCTCTAAAAAAATGAAGTAAAGGGAATTCTTTCAAACTCTCCGTTAAGAGGCCAGCATTACCCTCATATTAAAGCCAAACCTAGATGGGAAAGAAAATTATAGGCCAATAGTCCTGATGGAAATAAGTGAAAAACCCTCAGCAAAATACTAGCAAACTGCAGTCAACAGCACATTAAACTATTATTGAGCGTAATCAACTGAGATATACCCCAAAGAAGGAAGAATGCTTTTACCAGACACTTGAAGAAATTCTATTAATTCTGTACAATATCTTTGAGAAGATAAAAGCAAAGAGAACACTTTTCATTATATGAAGCCTGCATTACCTGGTAACAAAATGTACCCAAGATATTATAATTAATGTATAAGATAATCTATCTCATAAACACTGATGCAAACATTCTTAAAGCAATATTTAAAAATAGTGTATATAAATAATAATATACTGCTACCAAATTGGTGTCCAACATATAACTCTGAAACCAAATCATTAGATTTTTAAAATTTTATTTATTTATTCATTCATTCATTAATTAATTAATTCATTCATTCATTCATTTGTGGTACCAGGGATTGAACTCAGGACCCAACACTTGCCAGACAAGTGCTTATTCTACTGAGCTATCTTCCTAGCCTACGGCAACCAAATTGGACTGAAATATGCCAAGCTAATTCAGCATTTGAAATTCAACTAACATAATCCATCATATCAGAGGCTGGCTGAAGGAGACTATGCAAAGAAGTATTGAAAAAATGTAGCACAATGATAAAACCTCTCAGTAAACTAGTAACAGCAGGGGAAGATCTTCAAATAACACCAAATGTAAGACTCAACAGAGAAAAACTTGGTACAGAATTTTTAGAACAAATCTAAAGCTAATATATGTCATTGCGAGACACCTGAAACTCTCCCTCTAAAAAAAGGGGGAAAAATCAAAATATCCCCTCTCATTAATGATCTTAGAAGGAAAAACACTTGCAACTCCCAATTAATGTAGTAAGATTTTAAAAATAATTAAAAGCATAGCTATTGGGAAGGAAGAACTAATTTTTTCCCTGATGACATGATTGCCCATGTACATAGCCAAGAAAAATCTTTAAAACACATCTTTTGTCAGAATGCATACCAGAAATTAAACTCAGGCTCTCATGCTTGCTAAGCAAGTACTGTGCCACAAGGCTATATTCATGCTTCAAGAAAAATCTTTTTTTTAAAAAAAGGTTTTGATATTTATAACTAAGGTTGATGATGATGGTCTGTAATACAATTGTACAAAAGTTTACAGCTATCCTATGCACTAACAAAGGAGACAGAAATCTGTAAATATTCAACTTCAAGACTTATTATAAAACTACAGTAATAAAGACAGGGTGATATTGGCTAAATAAGAGACAAATAATGAATGGAATAAAATCAAGCCCCTCAAATACACCCAAATAAATGCAGTTAGCTGGTCTTTTACAAAAAGTAAAGGGAACTCAGCAGAGGGAAAGTTAATTTTGTCTTGTTTTGTTTTTAACAAAGAAAGTTGGAATAATGACATGTACAAGCAAAGGAAAGGAAAACAGAAAGAAAGAAGGAAGGAAATTTAAATAAAGTCTATACTCTATCATAAAATTAAGACAAAATAGATCACAGACGTGAATTTAAAACATAAAATTGTCAAACTTCTAGAGGGTAGTACAGAAGACACAAATAACCTAGTGATTGAGATGAATTAGAGATAACACCAAATGTAAGATTCATCAGAGAAAAACTGATATTCTAGACTTAAATAAAATTAAGAATTTCTGCTTTATGAAAGCTGCTCTCATGAGAATGAAAAAAGAAACTACAGTTTGAGAGAAAGTATTTGAAAATGTATATCCGGTAAGTAGCTTATCTCTAAAATGAACACAAATTCTTCAAATTCAAAGATAAGAAAACCAATGACCCAATGCAAAGAACAATATTATGCTATTCACAGAAAAATAAAAATGGATGGAACTGCAGATTATCATGCTAAGTGAAATGAGACAGAACCAGACATAAATGCCATGTGTTTTTCCTAAAACAGACTATAGAGTGTAGAATAATTTGAAACTGAAAGATAACCTGCGAGGATAACATGAAAGCAGGAAAGATATTGTTTGACAAGAGGAATGGAAAATGAGAAGAGCGGAATTACATACATTAGGGATATATGTATCTGGAAATAAGTTGAACTAAGCTTATTTATTGTTCAGGCACAGAAGATAAAGAAAATACTAGAGACTTCAAGCAGCAGGCAAAGAACTGGCTGTTAACTCCTCTGGGCAAAAGGAAGCACAGAGTGGTGTTGTTTGTTTATTTTATAGAACCCCAGAATTATCCTGGGTACATGTTCAGCGTGAATTGCTCAGTAAAACTTAATTTCAGTGCCGCCCAAATAGCTCAGGGAACTCAGGGACTGGCGTGCCATGCTGCCTTCCAGCTCTTTACCCTGGGTACAAGCTGAGAGCAGTTGATGGAGACTGGGCGTGGTAACGCATACATGTAATCCCCACACTTGGGAGGCCTAGAACAGGGGGATCTCTATGAGTTTGAGCTGCGTAGTGAGAACCTGTAGATTCTGTATTAAATACATAAACACAACCTTAATTTCAGATAGTACATATAAAATTAAATAATTTAACCTTGAGTTAATTGATGAATAGAATGTGATATGATTTTGGTAGTCGTAAGGATACAGATGATACAGTCAGGAGGTGTTCAGGTTCACCTTAGGAAACAGAAGCAATAGACCCATACCCAGGAGCATTAACACTTACAGGTCCAGGAGGCTTAAAGAGCCAACCTGTGAAGTGGGCAGCAAACCGGGGCACCATGCAATTTGTTACAGAACTTAAAGGAAAGTTCTGAAAAGAATTACTTGTAATTGACATATTGAAGAGGGTACAGTGGTTTTTGATGGCGAATTAAATATTTGACCTAACTTTAATTTTTGGTTTCCTCTCCATTTTTGATCACAGAGATCAAGTGCTTTCCTTCTGATTCCACCAAACTTTTCTACACACTGTCTCTATCATCTGAAATGATAGAGACTGCCCTCTTTCCTGAGTAATGGTTTTCAGCCATCTGTCTTAGCTACCTTTTTTTCCTTGTTGAGACCAAATATTTAATTCACAAAGCAAAGGGAGGGAAGGTTTATTTAGCTCACAGTTTGTAGAGGTTTTGTAACATAAATAAATAAATAAATAAATAAATAAATAAATAAATAAATAAAACCAGACTGAATATAGGCAGAAAAGGCACCAAGGGTTAGGAAGCAGACTACTGACACCAGTGGCCTGACTGGGATCTCATTCCCAAAGACTCAGAGCCCTGTGAGTTTTATAGGGAGGGCAGAGAGAGAGAGAGGTACGAAGGCAAATTTGGCAGAGGAGCATTTGATTGGAGGCATGGGTGACATAGTTTGCTAAATGAGTTTAAGCATGTCAGGTTACATTGCAAGGCCATCAGCTGTACAAAGGTAGTGAAGACAGGAGCTTATGCAAAGGAAGGAATGCTGTTATCTGGCCTGCCAGTCATGTCTGCCTGCTCTTGGCAGCATTCTGGACAGGTTTTTAGTTGAAATTTTTAAATTTCCCCCTCCAGTTTCAGTCTGTAAGCAGCTGGGTCCAAGGCAGGGTGGCACATGGCAGAGAAGCAATAGTTCGACAGGAGAAAACAGCAAAAGTAGGTGAGGGGCCATAACAGCATCTTTCTACGTGTTTTACACTGCACCAAGACTGTTGGGATTAGGGCAGTATCAAAGCAATCAGGGGATGGATTCAGTAATCACTCGCAGCATCACACACTTTGGACTCAACCACATCTAAAAAGGCCCCAGCGAAGACTGTATGAGGCTATGGACAGTCTTAACATCTTATTTTAAAGACTATAGCAAATAGTACCTCCATTGTAAACACTGCTGCTTCTCCTAGTTATCTATTTTCTCTTTGGAATGTTTTGTATTCTATTATAATTTTACTCTTATTGGTTTTAAAATATTTGTTTATTTCTCAACATCCATCTATAGCTTGCCAGCTCTTGAAAAGCAGAAACTGTAACTTGTTAATATCTGATTTTAATATTAGTGCAGAGTATAGAATAGAGCAGATGTTCCAGAAATTTGTAGGGGGGTGGGAGAAGGAAGAGATAAGAAAGAAGAGAGGAAGAAAGAGGAAAGGCAGAAAGGATGAAGGCAGGAAGAGCAAGAACGGGAAGAAGGAAGAAAGGAAGGGAAGGAGCAAGGGAGGAATGGAGGAAGTGGTGTTATGAAGAGAAAAAAATACTTTGGGTGAATGTATATAAACATTCCCTAAATTGCCAGGCATCTAAGACTTTCTGAGATTGTAAATATTTAAATTTAAGTAATATGCAGACTGAATTTGCATTTACCTAACTGATATTATGCAAACAAATCTATAAATCTTACTTCCTGCGTATAAACAAGTGCCTGAGAATTTCAAAGTCAAGTCTCCTAGGCACTGTTCTTTTTCCCCTTCCCTGAAAGCTCTCTCCAACTGAGATGGAAAAGTCCAAGAATAAGATGGGAAAAAAACATTTTAAGGTAAAAATTTATGTTCTAGTGTAAGAGAATTTAGTATCTTTTTTTCTCAGGCAGGAAGACAGATATGGAGATCTTAGGAATCAAAGAAAAAACCAAGGATGTGGTGGGGACGAGCCAAACCCTGGAGACTAAGATGCGGGAAAATAGATGGCGCTCTTTATGCTCTTACCTGAACCAATTCGGGATGATCCATCCCATCTTCTAAGTACAACTAGAACAATGCCCATGAGGGGAACACGAAGTAACATAGATCCTCTTTTCAAGGGTGTCCAGAGATGGATGAAGGAGTGTCTAGTAATATGAGACAGCTACCTACCCCAGAGTGCAATGTTGGACGTAGGTTTAGCATGAGCTGGCAATCCTCGAAATTCTCCTTGCAGTCCCAGTGCACATCTAGGCTACAGGAATATAGATTACTTAGAAAACATGGTCAAACTACTGGGAGAGGGGGTAGTAGCAACGGAAGTACTGCCTTTTTCTATTTTACCCACAAAGGATGGTGGTATGTTCTAAAGAGTCTTTCTTGGAGGCTAATGGATGAGATGATGTGGACAGCTGGCAGAGCCACTCAACCACAGCTTCACGGCCACCCAGGCGCACAGATGTTTCCTGGCTTCCCCACAAAGTGCAGCTTCCTTTGAAGGCTCTGTGTTTTCCTGTAAATGCATCTGCTATCATTGGATCCTGTTTCAGAATCTGTTTCTCTGTCATTAAAAGGACAGCCACGGAGAATTTATTAGAGGAAGCACTGAACCCAACGAACCGGTTGTACATGTCTTCATTTCTCTCTTAGAGATATTCTGTTTTCATTATGGATAAACTGAATGGCAGCTAACTCATTAAAACAAAGTAAATGAAAAGGAGAGAGGGAGGTGGAGAAAGAGAAAGAGGGAGAGACAGAGACGGAGAGAGAGATAGAGAGATTTAGCACTCTACAGAATTTGTCCTTTAATGAGATCCGTAGGTGAGAAAATCTGATGCACAGAAATGAACAGTGTTTTAAGCACAAGTGCCTGAGAGATGTACTTCATGGGAAGGACACAGGTTGTTCGACTGCTTCAGCACTTTGAGAGCTACAAGATGGTGACTCTAACAGCTGTAAGTGCTTTGATTTTGCAATAACTTTGAATAAGTGCACATGTGTTGCTCCCGAAGATGGTGATCACATTCTGTAAAAAGATTCTCATGTAAGAGTAGCCCTGAGGATGAGCCCTACTGGGGAACCTTCCTAGTTGTTCTTTCCTGCAGAGGCATTTTCCTGGACACCTCCTGGGACCTCTGTGCTCCTCCACGGCATCTGAGCTTGCTGAGTGCTCACAACCATCACGTACAAGAATTGGTCTGTACTCCCCTGACCTCCTTGCCTATTTAATTTTCCTTAGTTTTCATTGTCAGTGCTCATATTGTCTAGATAACCCTTGTTGATTAGTGTGAGGTGTCTGAGATAAGTGCTTTCTTAGGGTCCACTCTGTCACTAGAGAATCACACTAGGTTCCGGTGCCTTGAAAATGCTGAAAAGTAATTGATAAGAAATCAAAACCAAGTTGAAAGAACACAGTGTGGAGTCTGGTACTTTCTCCTCTATCTCCTGAATGAGAAGCAGGTCCAGAACCGTAGCCACATAGTTAAGGAAGCAATTCCTTACGTCAGAGCCATCGTCTTTGTAGCATCCCCTGTAGGATCAATATGTTCTACCAGGCTCTACGTGCATTTTCTAACATCTAATAACTTTAGTGTAATATTTTTTTACTAGTATATGTATGGGATGCATAACAATTGCGTTACAGGGAGCAGTTGGTACATGTACAAGTACAGAGCAATTCTTTTCTTACTCCTTCCTTTCCACTACCTCCATATCATCACTCAACTCTTGATCTCCTTCACATTTCAGAAAGATCTAGCTCCTGAGCTTCTATTGTCTATCTTTTATTGTGGTCTCTCTTTATATTTTGGAGAAACCATCTGATATTCATACCTGTATATCTAATTTACTTCACTTAATATTATGATCTTATTTTTAAATAAGTGTCTGAAATGTCTTCTGCTTTAGAACACATAATTATTCTATTGTGTATAATTGGCACATTTCCTTCATTCATTTCATTTGTTGATGGACATACAGACCACATCTATGATTTATTGTATGTTGTGCCACTATAAATATGGTTTTATATGTAAGGCTGAAGTCTGATATATTTAATCCTTTAGGAGAATACCTAAAAAGGGAAGAACCGGCTGGAATGGAAGTTCTAGCTTTATCTTGAAGAATCTCCACATTGACTTTAATCATGATTGTATTAGTTTATATTTCCATCAACAGTGTAGGAGGATTCCTTTTTAAAATTATTTATGGATGCAGTTATTTTTTCGGTAAAGGGTCTCATTGCAAATTTCAGACTTATAGTGAAGCTGATGTTTCAGCATCCCTAGTGCTAGTATGACAGGTGTGTGCCACCATGCCAGACTTGGTGGATGGCTCAGTGTGCCCTGGGGCAGAGCTAGCACAGGATGTGGTGCCAGCTATTAAACCCTGGTTCCTGCACTTTCCTAAGCAGGGGCTTAGTCCACTGAGGTATCTCGCTGGCCCAAGAAGATTCCTCTTTACCTGCAGCCTTACAAGGAGTGTAATTACCTGGATTTTTTTATTGATGGTCATTCTTTAGGGGGTAAGATGGAACCTCAATGTTCTTTTCCTTGGCAATATGTAGTTCTGAAAATTCTATTGATTTAGTTGCCCATTATTTGATTTGCTCTTTTATTTTGTGAGTTACCTAACTTAAAAAAAAAAACACACTTTTAATATTTTGGATAATAGTCTTCAGCCCGAGGAATGACTGGGAAGCAATTTGTACGTTCTCTTCACTGTGTTGTTTCTTTTGCTATGAGGAAAATTTTAAACTCAGAATAATCCCATTTGTTGTTTCTCATTGCTATTTCCTGTGTTTCTGGGGTTCTGCTGAGAAAGTCCTTGCCTAAGCCAGTGACTTTAGGAGTTTTATCTCTTTTTCCTTCCAATAAATTAAGTGCTTCCATTTTAAAATGTATGTCTTTGATCCATTTTGATTTTTGTTCCATTTTGATTTTTTATCAATTTACATTTTTGTGTATGTTGAGAGATACGGATCTAGATGCCATGTTCTGCATATGCACAGCCAGTTTTCCCAGGAAATTATGAAGAAGGCTGTCCTCCCTCCAGCACTTGCTTTTGGTCCATGTGTCAAATATCAAACTGTTAAATCTGCTTGAGGTCTGCTTCCTCCTGTTCCTCCTCCTCCTCCTCCTCCTCCTCCTCCTC
>PVJA010041615.1:0-17778 GCA_004027025.1 Myocastor coypus
TAGGGCCAAAATATTGGCTATCCTTATAGCCCTTCTTATTCTCCAATTGTCGGTCTGTTAACTTACATTCTCAACCCTCCAGCAGAAAAGCTTTGTGATACTATTATTCTATAACATAGGTACTGGGCTTATCATCACTGGCTTTCTGAGTATCAAATATCTTTGACTTAGCTTGTAAATGATATTTTCTGACCATCATGAAAGTTATTGTGTCAGACATTTGTTTTCAGTAACAGGACAAAAAAATCACTAAAACAAGACCACATGTCATGACTTATGAGACAGTCTTAAAACAGTACTAAGATGAAAATTTATAGCTGAGAATGCACACATCACAAGAAGAGAGTCAGGCCAAATAAGCGCACACCACAGAAAAATTAAGATCAAACCTAGAATACAGAAGGGCATTATATAAAGTTCAGAGCAAAACTTACTGAAATTGAAACCAGAACAACTGTCAATACAGAGTTAAAAGGCAAGTCTTTTTAGTATTTCCAAGACAGAGAAAACAGTACTCACCTAAGCTGGAGGGCTAGTATATACTAAAATGGAATTCTAAGAACACAGATACAAATTCCCTCTATTATAAAGCTAACAGGAGTAAATTGCAGGGAAATATTTCCGGAAGAGTTGTTAAAAGCCTAAGGGAATAGCCTTTCTGAGACATTCTGAAAGACAAACCTAACCTTGGGAATGAGTAGATATTAAAGAAAACCATTGAGAAAAACAAAATTGCCTCTAAACATGGAAAACAACTGGAGGAACTTGAAGTATGACATACTAAAAATAAAAATTACAACAAAACATCCAAACACTACTTTATTATTCAGAACTAGAGTAACACACACACACACACACACACACACACACACACACACACACACATGCAAAATACCTAGAGAAAAAGAAAAGAAGTAAAAATCAATGTAATTACAAGAGACTAAGCAAGAGAAACTCTTTTGGAAAACAAATTGCACTTAAACTATGAAAAAGAAAAGTTAAAGTAGTTATATGTATTTTAAAATTTCTCATATATTGGGGTTGATAGCACTCGAATTGAAATTTGAAGTCTTTCACCAAAAAATGTATAAGAAAGAATTAAGTAAAGTTTCAACATTAAAAAAAACACAGTGATTATTCAGAATACCTAAAATGGACTCAATAGACTGAACAAACATAAGAAGTAAATCAGTGAATACGAAGATACAGTAAAGATATGGAAATAATACAAATAGAAGCATAAAGAGAAAAAGAGTGAAAAAATGTAGAACAACAAAAATTTGAAACTCAGTGTCAAATGATATGCCTTATGGGTAATCACAATCTCAAAAGACAAGGAAGATAAATGTTCAAAACACTTCTCAGATTAATTACTCCAATAAAATATGCCTCATTGCAGAAGCTTAGAAAATTCTAGTTATAAGGTCCCGCTAAATCACTCAGTGGATTAATGCATCTGCAAACAAGCACAGGGGCAGATGTTCAACCTCCTAGCCTGCAGTGTTGGCCCCAGCCCTGGGGCCCACTAAGATGGTAATTGTGACTGGAAGTTGTGGTGGGTGCCTGCAATCCCAGATCTTGGGAACCTGTAAACAGTCAGATCACTACAAGTCTGATCTGGTAATGAGGTCCTGAACACCCTGTAAGACCCTTCCCTAAAATATAAAACAGAAAAAGAAGAAAATTCTAATCAGAATGATCATTATACCACACCCCTGACTCATCTCACGTCTATATATATATATTCAAATAAGAAGCAGAATGTTAAATATCATATGGTTTTCTTTATGAGATAGTTGTAATCTAAATAAAAAATAAAAAGGAAAGAGAGAGAGAGAGAGAGAAACCTATGAGAGGAACAGAAAGACAAAATTGAATTGAATTGGAGCCACCTATGTAAATATATACACAGGATGGATGGCTAACATAAATACACCACCAATTTCCATCAGTTTTTAAGGTAATGCTTAAAATGCTTACTTTAACCAAATTTATACGCTTATATCAGGTTATATGAACAACTATACTGAAGACAACAATGTGCAATATGACAAAGTACTGTGAATACCTATCAATTTATGATTTCAATTGTGTATTACTTCTAATCTGTTACCTATTATGTGTCTGTCCTCTGTAAAATAAATTTAAATATGATTGAGATGTAATATTGATTCCTGAAAGTTGATGGTAATTTTCCTTTGTAAACACTTAACAATAAAAATACAAATGCAAATTTCTAAATAAAAATATTCTAAATAAGAATAAAATTATGCCTACAGACAGATAATTGTAAGAATTATAGATTTCTGTCATATTTCATGATGTTCTTTATCCTTTCAAATACCATGACCCAATTTCTTAAAGAATTATCTGTTCTACCTCCATTACCTCTTCAATTTTTAGAATGGAGACATTTTTAAAAATGCATTAATCACTTGTTAAAAGTGATTAATGCCTCTCTACTTGAAAAGTATTCGTCCTTAAAGTTAATATCATTCTTTTAATTTATTAAATATTTTCTCTGCTAAACATCTTTCATATATTTTCTCTCTTGTCCTTTCCTTTATCTTAAATTTTTTAACAAAGGATAATTTTCTTTAACTTTTATTTCTATTTCTGAAAAGCACTTTGTCTTAGTACATCTTTGCTGTTCATAATGCTTACAGTCATTTTAGGGAGTACATACATGTAATAACACTACTTAATTCTTTTTGTTTTCAGACTTTCTACACCTCCTGCTTTCTTTTCTCTCCATGTCTCCATTTGTTAGGGTTTATGTCTAGTTGTCCCCCCAGAGCCTCTTGCAGTCATCGGGCAGGGACTTCTATAGATTGAGACTTGACTCATGAATCACTGGGATTATGTGTTTTAATACTGATGGGATTATGTTCTGACTACTTCTGGGATTATGGGTGTAGCCTAAGGAGCACAGGCTGAGGCAGAGAGCCTGAATGTCATTAAAGAGGGACAGAGAGACAGACTTGAGCTGTAGCTGTTGCTCTGCTGCCCTGTTTGGTTGGCTGCCTCTGCCACCATTTTGCTGCTGTTCCACCGCCATGAACTGGATTCTCTCTACCCTGCTCTACTACGCATTGGGCCGGCCGAATGTGGACTGAAACCTCCAGTAACTGTGAGCTAAATAAAGCTTTCGTTCCTTCATTTTGAGTGTCGGGTATTTGTCCCAGCAATGAGAGAAGAGTGACTAAGATACCATCTCGTTCTCATTGCCTGTTAATAAACATGGGAATTGCCAAAAACTAAAAAAAGTTAACATCAATAACTGAGGAGTTGTGATTTAGTGTTTTATAATTAATTAATCTTCAGAAGAGATTATTAGAGTCAAGAAGTAATAAGTTCGGATCTAAAATTTCAACTGAGTAGGTTGGTGTATGTTTATTTCAATACGTTGACTTTCTCAGGCTATCAGCCAAAGCCAAATATTTCAGGTGAAATTTGGAGTGTAGCTTTAGCTTCAGAACCATGATGGCCAACCAAAACATTTCTTTTTCTGGCCAATAACAATAGTATTTTATTTTTATTTTACACAAGTGGTATTATTTTAATGTGTTAATGTATATGGCCAAAGTAGTTAGAAGTCTCTAATTAAATAATACCCATAGATTGTGTTTGCATGCATGCATTTAGAATTTTATGTCATTTTCATCTGACATATTATGAGGTTGTTCTGATGTTCAAAAGAAAAGAATGTACTATATTTGATTAATATGTAATTCGTTACTATATTCTTTTTCTTATATTTTAGGGAGTCGTATATAGGTTGTTGAGGGTCTCACTACTAGATCGGACCCGTAGTAATCCACCTGTTTACAGCTTCCCAAGTACTGGGATTACAGGCGAATGCCACCACTTTCAGCCTTAGTTGCCATCTCAGTACTCCCCAGGGGCAGGGCCAGCATTGCAGCCCTGAGAATTGAACCTCAGGACCCTGTGCCTGTTTTGCAGGTGCTTTAATCGCCTGAGGTATTTGGCTGGCCCTCCATATTCTCTTCTGAAATATAATTTGTTGTACACTTTTTCACCCAAAAATATTTGACTCATATAATGGATCTACAAAGACACAATTAAACATGAAACTTGGTATAATACTGAGATGCACAGATAGAATAATTGCTAGAACAGTGTTTTCCTCTCCTTTCCAAAACATATTGAGATCAACACTTCTCTATATTTTCACATCACCATTTTAAGCACATCATCTTTGGTCTATCCTTACTCTTTTTCTTGTTTATCTTGGGGTGAATAATATTCCACTACATTCTCAAAGGATAAGATCTATTTAAAAAATAAACACCAAATTTCATACAAAAGTTTTGGTATCAACATAAATCTGTAAGTCAGAAGTTTATCATGGAATGTTTTATCAAAGAGTTACTTATGAATTTATTACAGCAAACCCATCCCATATTCTACATCTGCATATTTTATTTAAAAATCAGTGAGAGTATACATTTTTTTATAATTTTACTACTTTTCATAAGAAATAACAATGAGACAATTTCAAAACACGTTTGTAGGACAGCAATAATAATGAATACGATGCATACTGCCATCTTTATAGTAGCTGTTCAGAGTACAAGATGCTGACCTGATATCTTTTGTAAACACTATTGGTACAAGTATTTCTTCTAATTGAGCTAAATGAAAATTGTTGTATTCATAGTCCAATATTCCACAATAGTAGTGAGTTATGAGCAGTTTTGGCATTGGACCTCAGGACCCTGTGCCTGTTTGCAGGTGCTTTAATCCCCTGAGCTATTTGGCTGTCCTATTAACTTGAGCTTTTTACAGTTTAGCATACTTATCTGGTTTCTTTTTTTTCCTTTTTTATTACTCTTAATTAGAAATAACAATATGATAGTCTCAAAACACATTAGTAGTACATTCTCAATATTTGATACAATGCATATTGTTGTCCTCCTAGTAGTTATGCAGAGCACAGGGTATAGACGTGATAATTTTTCTAATCATTATTGGTACAAAAAATTTCTTCTCATTAAAATAGTATACAACTACATTCAATTAGTTGGATTATAAGATTCCAGTTTAATTTTAAATGTCAAATTCTTAAAATCATATAAAAGTTTTGATTACTATCTTCATTGCATAAAATAAGCCTATCATATAATAAAGTATTGCTTATATCATATTTTCTGCTATTACTGAGGTAATGTGAAAACTACAAGTGTCAATCATGAAAAAAGTAATTTATTTAGAATAGCTTTAATGATCTCATTAATAGACGGGGCTCAACTGAAAAATTAGTGAATGTGAAGATATAACCATGGAAATTATGCAAATAAATACATGAAGAGGTCAACAAAACTATACTTTTTTTTTTTTTTTGTCTTTTTGAGACACGGTCTCGCTATGCAGTTGAGGCTGGCCTTGAGCTCACCTTTGTAGCCCAGGCTGGACTCAAACTGGCACCGATCCTCCTGAGTCAGCATCCCAAGTGCTGGGATTACAGGCATGAGCCACCACGTCCGGTTAAAACTATACTTTTATATTGGAATTTATATAAACTTCTTAGTCATGGAAGAAATAAACCCTGTACAATACTTTCAAAAATGTATTGCTTCAACTATTACTGTATTAATTTGTGATAGTCTTCTCAGGAAATACTGGACAATTAGTTTTCATAGTCAAATCTATAGCAGTAAAGTTATGTGTTTTCCATTTATTTATGTGTAGATTCTAAGTATTTTATTCTCATTCAGGATATAATAATCAGGAAATATTTTATGATTCTCACTTTTCCTATACTACTAGTGGTGCACGCCTGGAATCCCAGTACAGGGGAGGTTAAAAGAGGAGGATCACTATGAGTCCAAGCTGCATAGCAAGGCCCTGTACTAATTACATAAATTGAAACAATAATAATAGTAATAATAATAACAAAAATAACAAAAAACAGAATATTGTGTAATGCTAGGTAAACTTGAAATCCACAAAATATTTTCATAGGTTGTCCTATACACAAGATTTCTACACAATGCTGGATTAAACATTTTGGCTTCTGTGATTACTGTAAATTTCAAAGAAATTGTAT
Source organism: Myocastor coypus (assembly GCA_004027025.1). Lineage (NCBI taxonomy): Eukaryota > Metazoa > Chordata > Mammalia > Rodentia > Myocastoridae > Myocastor > Myocastor coypus. The sequence continues at coordinate 6,071 of PVJA010041615.1, forward strand.
ACATTTGATTGTAGGTCACCCTTAAAACAGTTTTAGTGGCAGTTACTCCAAATAATTCCACATTGTTCGTCATTGTCTTCTACAATTTTGTGCTTCTTCGTAAGTTAAAGCTATCATGAACGGAGTCCTTTATTTGTTGCATGATACATTCAAAATTGCTCTATAAATCACCTGTTCCTTTCTTATTTCTTCCTCTTTTGCAGTTTCCATTTTTATTTCCAAGGGTGACGCTTCAATGTTAGCAAAGAATTTTCTCAAATTCAGAATTCTCCCGCATCCAGTTATATAAATACTGTTCCTCTTTTTTAAATCATCAAATATTTTATGTGCCCTCTATTTTCCATGCTTTCTGTTTTCTGTCAGTATTCCACAGAACCATCTCATTTGCCAGAATCAGTGATAAGATTCCAAACAATTAAATAGACACCAACCATAAAGATATAGCCCCACCTGGTGCCATGGTGGAGAAATTAAAGGCTGTATGGATAGGTAAGTAGGTGAACAGATTATTCAGTAGGAATGAAGTTCATGCTGAGAACTGAAAACAGCAAAGCAGAGCTTGATACTGTTCACTTTAGGGTATTAATCTACATTCGGAATATGAATGATAAGATTATTAGTGTTACAATGGTAAGTCAATTGTTAGTCAAAACAAAAATGAGTAGCTATAGAAAAAGATTAAAGTGTGATTTTCATTAAAAGTTGTAGTTTAAACCTATTTTAAATCAGTAGACAAAGATTTAAGACTGATGATCATTAAGAAAAATACTGCATGGCGACTCCCACTTGGGACCCCCCCTTCCGTCTCTCTCTTGGACAAGAGCTTTCTTTCCCCTAATAATCTATTCTGCTCATTAAAGAAGAAAATTACTGCACGGAACTTCCAATTCTAGTTTTGTAAGGATCCTCCACACTGCTTTCCATAATGGTTGCACCAATCTGCATTCCCACCAGCAGTGAAGAAAGGTTCCTTTTTCGCAGCAGCTTCTCCAGCATTTGTTGCTGGTTGATTTCTTTATGATAGCCATCCTTACTGGGGTGAGGTGGTATCTAAGTGTTGTTTTGATTTGCATTTCACGAATAGCTAGCGATGGGGAGCATTTCTTCATGTATTTGTAGGCTTGCTGTATTTCTTTCTCTGAGAAGCAAGTGTTCATCTCAGATGCCCATTTCTGGATTGGGTCTTTGAATTTTGGGAGCCTAATGGTTTTTAGTTCTTTGTAGATTCTAGATAGAAGACCTTTGTCTGAGTACTTGTTAGTTAAAATCTTTTTGAAATTTGTGGGTCGTCTTTTCACTTTGTTAGTGATTTCCTTTGACATGCAGAAACTTCTTAGCCGGAGGAGGTCCCAATTGTTGATGCTTTCAAGTGTTAAACGTGCAATTGCAGAACATTTGACTGTGTATGTATCTGGTTCCTATTAGTCCAAAGAGAAGTATATTCTTTTCCCTTTTTTTTTCTTTTTCTAAGCAACATCAATAGGGAGGTGGGTCATGCCCACACACTCTACTCTGTAGAAGGATTGTAAGGACAATATGCAATATGTCAACTTTCAAAGAAAAGAAAGGGGAAAAGAGAAAATAAGTAATGTTGATTTAGAAGGGTTAATGTTTAATTTTTTGATCAATCTTATATACCTATATGTATTAATCTAAACTGACCTGATGATGAAAATATAACCATTGTTAAATTTAAACAATAAAAATATTAAACATAAGAAATTAAAGTTTATTGAAAGCAAAAAAAAAAAAAAGAAAATTACTGCAAAACAATATAGGATGCAATAGAGAAATATTATCATCATCATCATCATCATATTTAGTATGGGTTGTAGCTACACAGCTAGTACTCACTGTAATCCTCTTATTTTCAGGCTCTCCACACCTGGGATTAGTGGCAGTTACCACCATGCCCTCTCTGTGGCAGGCTCAGTGGTCTGGGGACAGGGCCAGAACAGCACATGGTAATAGGAACCAAACCGTGGTCCCTGCATTTGCCTAAGCAGGTGCTTAGTCCACAGAGCCATCTTGCAAGCCAGAGAAAATATTATTGTTTAAAGAGTATAAACTAACTAAAACTGTTTTTAAAAAGATGCAAATAAATATATTCAGAAACAAAAGTGAGTGCATTACTACTAACAACATAATGATAAATAGAATTGTAAACAAATTCTATGAAAATTTACACTCACAAATGAATCTAGATGAAATGGAACAAACGTTCCAGAACACAAAACCTATCTGATAATTCTGTGAGAAAAATTAAATTCCAATATATTTACAACAGAAAAAGATGTGATATTTTCTTAAAATGGGATATTACTTAGCTGTAAGGAATGATAAACTAGAACACTTCATATATAAATGGCTGTCTCTTGAACTTATACTCATAAGTGACATAAATTAGATGTACATATGCAAATATCATATAGTCTCCCTAGTGTAAGCATTCAAAAGATGAAATAAATAAATAAATAAATTTGGGGCAGTACCAGGAATCAATCTCAGGACCTTGCATTTTCTGCATTCTCAACCCCTATAATTTTTTTTAGAAGAGTGACTTTAATACAAAATCCGTTTGGAAGAGTTAAAAAATAATATTTATTGAAAGTATTAATGTTTAATTGTTTGATCAGTCTCACATACCTATGTCTTTTGATCTATACTGATATGATAATGAAAATATGTAATGCAACCATTCTTTAAAAAAAACGGAAAAATATATTTACAACAAATGGACGGAATTAACAATAAAAACATCCACAAAGAGTAATTATGTTGGTATTTTTATGTTATAGATCTCAATAGGAAGCATGTATTTGTTTTTGTAACAGAGTATGAAGCCATTAAAATAGAAGAAAAAAAAAGTAATGTGGATTTAGAAAGGTTAATGTTTAATTGTTTGATCAATCTTATATACCTGTATGTATTAATCTAAACTGATCTGATGATGAAAATATGTAATATAACCATTGTTAAGTTTAAACAAAAAATTGAAAAAAAATAAATAAAATAGAAGTTTCCAGTAAATTTTAATGGAAAATGAAATATTCCACAATATATGAGTGAAAACATCAGAAAACAAAACTGTAAACTTTGTGACTTTAATTTAGTCACATCAACCAGGGGTAAATTAGAGAGCAAGAAAACATAGTATAGAAAAAAGACTAAAGAAATTAAAAGAAATATAGCTATAGTTAATATATACATGTGTATAACATAGTTACAATAAATGTTAATTAGGAGGTGCTGATTATTGAAAAAATGTTTTGGATACTTTGTCAGAGACTATGGAGATGTAGTAATGATCACATTTTTATGTTTGCATCAAGAATGTTCTAGGTGCCTATGAGATGGCTCAATGGTGTAAAGTTCCTGCTTAGGCAAGTGTAGGAAAAAACAGGGACTGCAGTTTGATCCCATGTACCACATGCCCACATAATGTGCCACATGCCCACATAATGTGCCACTGCCCAGACTGAGCTGGCCATAAAAAAAAGAACGTTCTTAATTTGTCAGAGATAGGTGTTCCATTGCTGTTAGACAAGCTGTATTTGGAGAAGTCTTTAAAGGAAGTGGAATATAAATAAAGAAACATTTTTTGTAAAAAAATATATATACATACAAAATAGTTCGGATAGATATACAGCTATTTTCTCTAAGTTCAATGAGAAGAAAGGTTCATGCTAATATTGTTTGTACAAAATATCCTGTCTGCATCTTGTCCTCTGAATAGCTATTACGAAGCCAACAATATGCAATGTATTCATAATTGTAACTGCCCTAGTAACCTGTTTTCAAACTGTTTCATTGCCATTTTATCTTTTTTCCTCATTAAAATGAATAAAAATTTAAAAATGAATATTCTTGACCTAAAATGAAAGTTTTCTAGAATTCTTTCTTTGTCCCCAATATTAACTTGTGTTTTAGCCTTTCTTTAATTTTTATTGGTACATCTCTGATTAAAATCAATGAGGGAGGTAACTATATTTACCTAACAGAACTTAATTTTTTCACTTTCCTTTCCCTCTTTTCATTCTCCATTCCCTCCATCTACTGGTTTCTTTTCCTTTTAAAGATCTTTCTCCAGTTCCAATTTTGGCATTTATTTTGTTCTTTAAATATTCATACTTTTGGCTTACTATTTAAAAGAAATCATACAATATTTATACAGAGACCAATTTATTTCACTTAATATTGTAGTCTGAAGGTGGATTAATTTCCCCACAAATGAAACAAATTTGTCCTTTCTTAGGGTAGAGTACTACTCCATTGTGTAGAAATGATAAATTTTTATCTGTTCACCTGTTGACAGACACATAGATTATGCTCAAGAATTAGCTGCCTACAATGGGATATGATGCTATAAAAAGGGATGTATGTACCATTGTAATGGAAGATCTGTAACACTTATAAGGGGAATATCGGAGTGTGAAGGCATTTTTAATTTCAACATTTTGAGGAATCTCTATATTGATTTTCATAGTGGTTGTACTAGTTCACATTATTATTAATGAAGGAGAAATCTTTCATTATTTGCAACCTCATCAAAATTTGCTACCATTTTATTTCTTGATGAAAATTTTTGTAGCAAGATGGAATCTTACAGTTTTTAAATTTATATTTCAGTAATGGTTAGATGTATCTAACATTTTCACCTATTTATTGGTGACTGTTACTTGTTATTTTGGGAAATGTCTATTTCAATTTATCAGTTTTTGGCTTGGTCTATGATTTTGAGTAATCCTTTGTGAATTTTATATATTTTGTACATAGTTGTCGCTGCCAAAAATTAGCCAGAATTTTTTTCTTTCATTCTATACATTGTTTTGTTATCTCATTACCGCATTCTATTCACAAAATTTTAAATTGCACTTAGTTCCATTTGCTTATTCTTCTTGTTATTTCTTGGACAACTGGTGTTCTTTTCAAGAATAGCTTTCCTAGGTCAATTTTTGCCAGAGGTTTGCTTCTTTTATCTTTTAGAATGTTTAGTATTTCTATTTTAATATCCAGTTATTCCATCAGTTTTGATTTAAGTTTATTTGTTTGTGTGTGTGCAGGGTCTCACTATGCAGCTCCGACTTGCAATGATACTCCTGTTTCAAGCGTCTTTAGTGCAGTAGTGCTGGTATTACAGGTGTATGCTACAACACCGGAATTCCGTTACCGGCTCAGTGCACACAGCGGCAGGGGCAGCACAGTATTAGGATCCAGGAATTGATCCTGGCCTCTGCACTTACCTAAGCAAGCGTTTAGTCCACTGAGCTATACCACTGGCCCTTGATTTTACCTTAGTAAATGTTGGGAAATATGGAAGTAAATTCAGTCATCTACATATATGTAGCTAGTTTTCCCCAGTTTCTTTTACTTCTACGAAAAATAAAACAAAATTTTATAATGGAATAATAGGAGAATAGCACATTGCACAGCTTTTCATTTTAAGCTCCAGCAGTATAACTGAGTTATAATTTTGCCTTTTTCTTAATATACTCTCCATTTTCAACCATCCTAGTTCCTTTTGAACAATTTCTTCCCATTTGACAATATCTATTATACATTTTAGACTATATTTACTTTATTCGTTTCTTAAACCGAGAAGATAATACAATGTGTATGCAGGTGTGTCAGATTTATTTCAGTTGTAAATATGGCTTCAAGGCGCATCCATTTACCTAGATAGGTCTCAAATTTATCCTTCTTTTGGCTGAGTAGTACTGTGTCATATAAAGAAAATGAACATTTTTATCCATTCCTCAGTTGATGCGCATTTGGGCGGTTTTCCAGATTTAGTTACTAGAAAATGGGCTGCTCTAAACAAGGATGTGCATATATCACTGTAGTATTTTTAAAATTCTTCCAGGTTGATATCAGGAAGGGGAATAGCTAGGTGGTATGGGACTGCAAATCATAACATTTAAAGGTTCTCCCCTGGGTCTGCTGAGCTATCTGGCCTGTCCAAGAGCTCGAGTCTTCACCACTGATTTTGGAATTCTTTTATAGTAGGTACTGGGATGATTTGGAGATGCAAAACATAGAAGGGTTATAATGCTGCAACCTGTTTATGGAAAATTTAGATCAAAGATCAGAAAATAAATAAATACATAAATACATAAATAAAGTTTTTTTTTACCTTTATTTTATCATGAGTCAAAAATAATGACAATGCATAGTGATATATAAATAATATTAAGCAACAGAGTTCCAAAGAAAATTGATTCTTGGACATTGTTTATTTTAAACATTTACAGAAAATTTACATCAAAAGACTGCCATACTGTTGTAAATTTATGGAATGGTTACATGTGGAATAAAAAGATTACAGTGCTAGTTTAAAGGGGAGAGGGATAAGAAGTTATAAGAATGGAGTGGATAGTTTATAATGCCAAAGTATGATTTCTTTACTTTTATTCTTTTCTTTTTGTTTCTGTTTTTCTGTGTTTTTTGTTTTGTTTTGTTTTGTTTTTTGGTTTTGCAGAACCAGGGATTGAACTCAGGACCTTGCACTTGCCAGGCAAGCACTTATTCTAGTGAGCTGTCTCCCCAGACCACAAAGTATGATTTCTTTCAGGGTGAGTGAATTTTAAAAAGTATGTTTATTTTATTAATTTCAATAAGAAAAAAACAGCAATGGGATAGTTTCAAAACATATTACTAGGATAGCCACAATAATTAATACAGTGCATATTGTTGTCTTCATAGTAGTTGTTCCGAATACAAGATTCAACACACGTTTAAAAAACCAGAATGACATGCAGTCCAAGCATAGATTTAGTATTACACATTGTGATTATTTTGATCATGGAATAGTTGTGCTAGTGGAAGTCATGAAGTGATTCATCTAGTGCACTTGTAAGGTTGAGAAACATTTAATATGAGATTAATATATCAATATATTTAATCACATTGCTTTCTAGACATGTGAGTAGTAATTACTTTGAAATATTATAAAAAATACTTTCGAGGTTGGGGAGATACTTCAGCAGTCTAAGTGCCTGCCTGGCAAGCACAAGGACCCAGGTTTGATCTCTGGTACTGCACGTGATGTCGGCTCTGGAAACCCAGGAATGCTCAGCTGGCCATTGAAACTGGGTATGGTGGCACATGTCTCTAATTGGAGGGTTGGGGAGACTGAGAAAGGAGGATCACTATGAGTGCAAGGTTCATAGCAAGGCCCTATACCAAATAAGTAAATAAATAAAAGACCAAAAAACAGAAACATTTTTAGCATTTCATTGGAAATTATGAAATCTGCTGTTTGCTTATTAACTTTGCTTACAGTAAACTATTTTTGTACAAAAGGTAAATTAAATTTTGAAAATCTCTCCTCTTAAATTTTTAGTATTCATTCTTTTCACTAAGGAAAGTTCTAGGAAGTATCTACCAAAGCTAAGATGTTAGTCTATGTTCTAACACTGAAAAACTTACCATATATTTCCTGAGAAAAACAACATTTGAGAAAACAGAATTGTGCAAAACATTTACAATTGAAAAACTTAAGAAAAATTTCCTGTGACTCAAAGATGAGTATAGTAAATTGATCCTTAGTGTTTAATTGAGTATAATAAATTGATCCTTAGTGTTTAATCATTTATATAATACCTTTATCCTACAAGCAGATCTGTATAAGAAGCCAGATATTTACTCATAATGATATGACTTCTAGAGAATAAAAATTTAGTCTAAAGAGTTTCAGAGAACTAAAAATTCAAGATTAAGCATCGGTTGGGTTTATTGGCTAGTGAGTGCAGTCCTTGCTTCCAAGAATGTATCTTGTAAGTTATATACTCTAGAGGGCTGTTCTTTAAATTCTAGCAAAGCAGGAAAGAGAAAATACTTTCCTATAAGTTGTTTTAAACTAACATTGATCCAGAGAATCCTCATGATTTAATCATCTGTGACAGTGAAGGGAGATTGTCCTTCTGATTCGCTGAGGAGCCACTTAGAACAGTTTTAAATTTGAAGGGTCTGACTTTTTCAATTGTTTGCATGCACTTAGATAGAAGTCCTTTGTTGAGGAATGGTTGGCTAAAATTTCTTCCCCTCTAATTCTTTTTTGCAATCTTTTGGTAATTTCTTTCTTTTTAAATTTTTTTTTATTATTTTTTTTTCTTGTTTCAGAACCCTTGCTTGTCTATTCACTCGTTTTTATGGCCGGCTCAGCCCGCCCCGAGGGCAGGGCTGGCGCAGCTTGTGGTGCCAGGACTGAACCACTGTCCCTGAAGCTGCCCAAGCTTTCCCAAGCAGGAGCCCCAGACCACTGAGCCATCCCACTGGGCCTCTGTAATTCTTTTTCGCAATCTTTTGGTAATTTCTTTCAATGTACAAAAACATTTAATAAGATGATTTCCCAGTTTTTGAATCTTTGGAGTTTTCTCAGAGCAGCTGGGTTTCAATCATGAAGTCTGTGACTATATCGAAGTTTTGCATCCATTTAACAGTAAAAATCTAATTTATCTATCCTTATAGTTTAGTACTATTCTTCCACTCTATAAAAATAGCACATCTTTTATCCATTCCTCCAGTGACTTTTTCTATGGATGCAACTAGGGACAATACTCATAAATGACATAAATCATACCCCCATGTGTGTGTGTGTGTTTCTATGTATAAATGAGAGTTTCCACATATATAAACTATGCATATTCATGAGTTCACTTTTACTGTTTTATAACTCTGTAGTTTTGACAGTTTTCTGATCTAACAGATACTGCCAGAGATTCATAAGAAGATATATCTAATTAGATAAAGCTAATATCTAACATCCTGTCTGATCATTTTCATCAGCGATTATCTCTTCTAGTTGCTCAAACCATAGTCTTTTTCACTATTAGATATATCTTTTTATTGAAAGGTGGCTTAATCTATGGCAGTTCTTAAGGATAAAGGCCTATTTTCTCTTGCTTTCTAAATAAAGGTATCTTTTAAGGAAAAAAAACACTTTTAGAGAAATGCTTTTTGAATATATTAGACTGAAAAGAGAAAAATGACACTTTACACAATAGAAATTGAAATAATTTCTCTCTTCTGTGGTTTCAGTTATATATCTCAATATTTTAATTTTCTATTACATAAATATTGTTAGTGGAGGATATTTAGAGAGAAAACTACTTGAGTGAATTGCATTTAAGATAGATCCCACCAAATGACCTGAAAGCTAGTTTAAGAAGAAATAAGACATGAACAAAAGAGACAAAAGATAATGTGGTAAATCAAAAGGGTAGAGATTTCAAGTGATTTTAATATGTTGATAAGACTGCATGAATGGGCTTCTAAGGAATAAATATTATGAAAAGATACTCACTATCACTTATCTCACTTTAGAAAATTTGAAGAATCATACTCGTTCAGAATTTCATTAAATGATAGTAGTGCATTTTCAAAATTTCATATAGTGAGTATTGTTGTCCTCTTAGTAGTTATACAGAACACAGAGTGTAGATGTTATAATTTTTTCTAATCATTATTGGTACGGAAAAATTTTTTTGCATTGAAATAAAAGAAAGTAGTTGCACACGAACTCCAGTGTTCAATAATCTCAATGGATTATTGGTAAAACTGGCAATGTTTGAAGCCATTGATTTAAGCGATTTACAGCTTAGCATACTAATCTAGCTTTCATTTTAGGCCTTGTGTTAAACTTTTCTGCTGGGTGGTTGAGGGCAAGTTTAAGCAAGACATGTATAACAAAACATGTAACTTTTGTATCTCCCAAGGTCGGTTAAATCCCCTCAGGATTTACTTTGGAACCATGTACAGTGCATTGTAGAACTGTTGTCAGTGTCAACTGTCTGGATGAGTCACTGCCATTGCTTGACCAGGTTGCTCTCTGTGAAAGCCTGAGATAATGTTTTCTCTCTAGGTACCTCTCCCTTGGCACACTACATTCTTGATTCTTCATGTTTCTTATGGCCTTGTGTTGATGTACTCATATTTGAACAAACAGCTTCTTTCTGTAGTATTATCAAACCGATTTATTCAGGGAAAGATCTTACCATAATTAACCTCTACAAAAATTCATGGAGCTAGTCAAATATATTTTGTACATTGAAATTTGTGTTCTTTTTCCCAATCACATAGAGATTTAAACCACTTGTACTTTTAATGTAGTGCAAAGTTGCCAGTCTGCTGATTTAGGGTGACTGTGGGGTGTTATAATTTAGCGTGAACAATGAGTTAGAAAAAGGGTTATGAGAATAGTGTAAGTTAAAAAAAAAGAATAGTATAAGTTAAAATGGCACCACCCTTACAGCTCTTAGTAATATTCAACTAGTTTTCTTTTCTTTCTTTTTTTTTTTTTTTTGTACAGGTACAGGGTTTTACTACTGACTCATATTGATCCTCCTGCTTGTACCTCCTGAGTGCTAGGACTACAGGCACGCACCACCATGCCCGGTCTTCAACTAGTTTTCTTGAATAGATTTCGCTGATTGTAATTAAGCTCGTGTAACATCCAAAGTTGTGAATATGGTGACTTTTTGGAAAATTTCTTAATTTTCTTTCATTGTTTTGGTTTGGATATGGTTAGATTCCTGATAATTTACGTGTTGGAAGCTTGGCCTCTCATGCTCTTCATGCTTCTATTTTACTTTTATTGATACATATTTCCAGTACATACTGGCCACAGTTTTGGTGTTGAGGGACGATAGATCTTTTAAGAAGTGAAGTAAATTGTGAATTGCTGGGTCATTTTGATTTCACTATCCTTTGAAAGATTTAATGGACATCTTTGGATGTCCCTGTTTAATTCTTTGAAAAAGTTCCTCTAAGAGAATGACCTTGTTTAAAGTACTTATATTAGGGAGAATATACGATATTTACACATATAGGTCTGGTTTATTTCACTAATGAGTATATGTTCAATATACATCCATTTATATATGAAGTCTTCAAACTTATCATTTTTTATGGATGAGTAGTACTCCATTGTATAAAAATACCACATTTTCTTTAACCATTCTTCAAATGATGGACATTTTGGTTGTTTCCATGATTTGGCTATTACAAATTGGGCTGCTATAAACACAGGTGCACAGATATCGCTATGGTATGAAGTTTTCAGTTCTTCTGGGAAAATTCGCAGTAGGGGGATAGCTGGATTAAACGGAACTTCCAATTCTAGTTTTGTAAGGATCCTCCACACTGCTTTCCATAATGGTTGCACCAATCTGCATTCCCACCAGCAGTGGAGAAGGGTTCCTTTTTCGCCACAGCCTCTCCAGCATTTGTTGCTGGTTGATTTCTTTATGATAGCCATCCTTACTGGGGTGAGGTGGTATTTAAGTGTTGTTTTGATTTGCATTTCACGAATAGCTAGCGATGGGGAGCATTTCTTCATGTATTTGTAGGCTTGCTGTATTTCTTTCTCTGAGAAGCAAGTGTTCATCTCAGACGCCCATTTCTGGATTGGGTCTTTGAATTTTGGGACCCTAATAGTTTTTAGTTCTTTGTAGATTCTAGATAGAAGACCTTTGTCGGAGTACTTGTTAGTTACAATCTTTTCGAAATCTGTGGGTCGTCTTTTCACTTTGTTAGTGATTTCCTTTGACATGCAGAAACTTCTTAGCCGGAGGAGGTCCCAATTGTTGATGCTTTCAAGTGTTAAACGTGCAATTTGATTTCCATCCATGAACTCTTTACCTACTCCGATGTCTTCAAGATTTCCTCCCACTTTCTCTTCCAGGAGATTTAATGTTTCACTTTTAATA
>PVJA010041616.1:0-17774 GCA_004027025.1 Myocastor coypus
TTTTTTTTTTTTTTTTTTTTTTTTTTTTTTGTCTCTCTTGTGTTGGAGATTCTTGTTTTGTGTGTGTCCCAACATTTTGCTTTCACTATTGATTGAGAGTGAAAAATTGAAACTGTCCTCTGTCCTTCAGTGTAAGGCTTTGGTGAGGTTATTGACCAAGTACTTCCCAATATTAATGCCCAAGGGAAAACCTGTGGTTAAAGCAGGTATGGTTTCCTACTTATAGTAGTACAATTAGCATTACTAATAACTGATAGTGAAATTTAGAATTGACAAACTTTTGTAACTCATTAGTTTGCCCTTTATACCATAGGAGCAAACATTTCAGCTATATAACAGAGCAGATCTTAAATTGGGAATTTATATTAAATTAGTTCCCTAAGTTCTATCTGAGCACCTTCCCTTTATATACCTGCAGTCTTCTAATCAGACTAGTTCACCTAAGTAATTTGCTCCCACCTCTGTGCCACAAGGATGTGCCTATAGTTCTGGGCCTCATTCTCAGCTTGGCTGGGCCTAGTAGTTTGTCTCAGTCCACCAGGTGTAGTTCTACTGGACTCAGACTTGAGTGGCAGGACCTGACTGGGGTCTGGTTGCTACGTTTGGTTCCTTCCAGCTTAGCCCAGCCCAAGTATGCCACTAAACCCTGGGAGCTGCAGGTCTCGTGGCTCCTTTGTTGTAGGTCCTCCATGGTGGTGTGGGCTGGCTGCATCAGAAACAGTAAATCTACTGGAAGAAAAGGTAAGTCAAAATTTTGAAGACAGGGGTAGGCAGAGACTTCATGAACAAAATTCAAGCTATATGGGAAATACTTTAAAGAATCAATACCTGAGATCTCATCTTACTAAAAATCTTTTGTATGTCAAAGAAATCACCAACAGAATGATTTGATGATTAAATCATCAAATTGTCTCAAGACGCTTATAGGAAGGACTCAAGATGCTGGGCTGCCAATGTGATGCCAGAAAACCCTAAAAATGACTAGTCTCACTGTGGGGGTGAATGAGCATCCTAGTCACTAATGCCATTATAGATATACTGATGGGAGAGGCATCTGTATCACTAAGAAGTTCAGGTTCATTTTTCTTTGCAGGACAAAACTGAAGATGGGATAAGGAGATGCAGACCTAGGCTTGTTAATATGCATGGGGATGTTGGTAGCTTGCACTCATGGAGGCCAGGAAGTAGCATTTAATCATCAGAAACCAGGAGGCTGCAATTACCTTAATTACCGGAAGGAGCAAAGGGGCAGCCAAGGGAATGGGTCCCGCAGGAAATTATGGAGATCTTTAGTAGAGCATGATGTCTTTAGTGGCAAAACAGCTTGGCAGACACCAAACATGCTACTTAACATCCATGACCCATGGGCAGCAAGAATGGGGGAGCAGTGGGCTCTAGATGGCCACTGCTATCAGCAGTTACTGCCCCTTGCTCAGTTTCTGAACCATAGCCAGTAATCACATCCAGAAGCCACTGACGACAGTGAAGGCTGAATAAATAGGAAAAAAAAATCTTACTCCCTGTCCTCATCACAGAGACATAATATCCCATGCCCAAATCTTAAAGGATGAGACGCTTATTCTTCTGCAAAGGAAAATGAACTAAACTTCTTAGCGATAAAGATGCCTCTCCCACCAGAGTATCTATAATGGCCTCAGGGACTGGGACGTTCTCTCTCCCCCACAGTGAGACTGGTCACTTTCAGGGTTTTCTGGCTTCATGCTTTGTTCCATGTTTGGCTGCTCCAAAAAAGAAACAACATGGTGAGAGGCCTCATGGAGGAGAAGCAGGGAGGCAGGAAGTGTAGTGCATCATGGTAGGAGCTGGGGAGGCAAAACCTTCTAGGCCACGCCCCCAGTGTTGGCCTCTTCCCACCAGAGGCCTCCTCCTAACTGCAAGCCAGGCATGTGCTTCATGATGCAGCCAGCTTCCACAAACCCTGCTTATGAGGACACAAGGCTCTTGGTGGACATCTAGCTCTAAACTTTCAAAGGAAATAATCTGTGTTTCCATGTCATGCTGTAATAGTCTTATATTCTTTTCCCAAAGGAGCCTTTGGCCATTTATTTGGAATGGCCGAGTTTACAGTAAACTTAGAAACATGAAATAGTACTGATTTATCTCATGGTTCTGTGGGTCAGAAATCTAGCATACTCTGCTCAGTTAGTTCTGACTTGGGGTCACAGGGCCAGAACGGGGTGTTGGCAGTATCACTTTCCATTCTGGAGGATCCTTCCTGGTATAGTTCAGTTGACTGTGGTTTTAACACTGCAGTCCTGTTCCCTATCTGGCTGTCACCCAGCTCTTTAAAACCACATTTATATCTTTTCAACCCCTTACTTTGTCACCTCTGCTCTCAAACCAGCAACAGTGTGGCTGCTCTTACTGCTCTTCAGAGTAACAGTGTTTCTCTTGCCCTCTTCTGATGCATTTCTCTCCAGCAGAAAGATCTCTGCTTTTAGAGATTATGTGATTAAGTCAGATCCACCTTCATTAAACAGAACAGTCTCACTGTCTTATGACCCATAAGCTTAATTACATCTGCAAGGTCCCATTTGGCATGAAATAAAATATACTAATAGATTCTAGGGATTAGGGCGTGGGTATCTCTGGAGATCGGCTCTGCCCACCAACCAGTACTGCAGGAACAACTCTCCTGCTCCCTGTGGGCTAGGGGCTGTCTCAACGGGGAGCATTAAATGGGACTTCTGAAGCTTCTCCAATGCTCCCATCCCAGTTCCCTGGTGAGTACATTAGCATGTGCTATCACATCCTGGGGGGAAGGGCTGATGTTAATGAGGCCATTAAAGACAAGGGCAGAAGGAGCATAGGTTTCTATCCTATCTTTTTCTACTTGCTGGTCTTGTCCCTATAGAAATTGGTTAATCCTGGAAAATGACTGCAAATCGGCCCCATAACATCTGCTCTGCGTGTGTACACACAAACGTGTGTTGATCGAGATTAATAAGGTCTTGGGTAAACAGTATGTAGCCATTGATTTTGCAAGTTAATTGTTTTCCATTCCAAGTTAGTAAGGAAATCTGAAATAGTTTAGGTTAATGTAAGATGCACAAAAACATTAATTTATAAAGTGATCTTAACTTGGGCATCCCACCAGTTTGCTTATGAATCCTTTGAATTGTGATGTTATACTTTTCATTTGGGCAAGGATTGATCAGGAAAATGGAGACCTTGGAGAGACACATGTGTCCAAGATAAGGGAACTAATACTATGTAGTTTTAGGGTTCAGCTAAGTCAGTGAAAATTTTTTTTTTTAGGTGTTTAGTGATCATGGTGTGATGATATCCTCTCTGAACTAAAAGCCATATTCTGTGTCTTGTATCTTGTGCACCAAAAGCAAAGCCCTTGAAAACTCTTTTGAGGCTCATAGGTATCTGAAATATTCTTCAGATATTAAAATAGAAATTAGTAAATATCATGAGTGGTCCTATGATGACACCTTTTAGGAGCTACATTAGATTGACAAATTCTATGATACAACTTAGTAAAATGGTGCCTGGCTTTTGTGGTTAGGACAGTGCAGGCTTGGATGGCATCAAGTACAGGGACTGAACCTGGGTCATTGCACTTGCCAGGCAGGCACTTAGACTGCTGAGCTGTCTTCCCAGTCTGAGTCTCCTCTTCTTAGACAATTGGACACAATTGAGACCAAATTTAGATTTCACAAATGTTTTCTTCTTAACTTGATCATGTCTGTAAAGCTTCTATTTTCAGATCAGTCACATTCATAGGTAAATGGGACTAAGAATGCAGTAAGCAATCTTTTTTTTTATTTTGGTGGGGGGTAACGTGAGGTTTTGCTCACTGATAAATCTATATGTCAGTTATTCTTGTCTGAGAAAATATTATTTTATAAAATAAAATATATAATTATTTAAAATTATAGCCTATTATAACCAAATAGCACTTCTTTCTTTCTTATATTTTTTTATTTTTAAAGAGAATATAAAAAATAGCAAAAAAAAAAAAATAGAAACAACATAGGTTAGGTTTTCACTAAACAAAATGATGTTGAAGTCCTATCATTTTATTTAATGAAATTCTGTATCATTTCTAAATAACGTTTATTCAGTAAAACAAAATTGGTTTAATACATGAAAGGCAATCAGGGTAATTCATCACATTAATCAAGAAAAGAAAACTATATAGTCTCAAAAGACACAGAAAGGTAATTCAATAACTTCTACATTTATTTATGATTAAAGACTGGCAGCAAACAGCAGAAGGGGAGGTGGCAAGCATTATTCTCAATTACAAAAAAGAGTAAGTGTTTTTTGTTTTTGTTTTTATGCAGAACCAGGGATCGAACTCAGGACCTCACACACACATACACACACACACACACATATATGTATTAATAAACTAGTACTTAAAATTTACATTTTGAGATGTAGATGAGCTATAATGAGCAGCCAAGATGAAGAAAAATGTTTTATACAAATATGTATGACAAATATGTACTAATTTTTAAAATTAAGAAATGTGTACATGCGAAAACTTTAAAAAATAGCAAGAGAATAAAATTTAACATTCCCCCCAGTATTATAGACTTGGTTTAAATTTCTGCACAAAGCCTACAGCACTTACCCCAATGTAGTGTGAACCTAAGGGCACATTCATGAATCAGTGGATCATGTTCAGATATTATCCATACCCACAGTGGCCAGGTCAGTCACAGGAACAATGGAGTCTCCAGGGCTGAGAATGTGGAGACAAGCAGTAAGCTGGACAGGATAGAAACTTAGCCTCAACTGTTACCACAAATGAGATCAAAATTAGCACAACACAGATCTTGCTTCTGAACGTGAAAAGCTAAACTTATAAACTGCTAAGAGAACTTACAAGACAAATTCTTCATGACCTTAGAGAATACAAAGAACTTTTAGAGATGAATAAAAAAAAGAATCATAAGGAAAATTTTATTAATGGGACTTCACACAAATTCAGAACGTTTGAAAAGAGAAAATACCCATGGGAAGAAAATGTTTACAAAAAAATTGATACCAAAGATCTTTATCACAACAGATACACAGAACCACCAAAAGCATGGTGAATGGCTAGATTTAAAAAAAAACAAAAAAAAACTTACTTCAGTAAAGCAAACACTGCTATTAATTTCCCTCAACACATATCCCCTACTTCAAACATATTTATTCTGTTGTTCTCAGCACTTTGTGAGGCAATCCTAAAATCCTCATTTGTGAGTGTCCTTAGGTGATGGGATCAGAAATGCGGTGACTTCTGTGGCTGAGCGCCGTCCAAAGGAAAGCCAGGCTCACAGGAGGCTCACAGGAAGGCGGGCCCACAACATCTCTTTCCTATTTTGATAACGATTTTCATTTTTCCTGAAAATAGTTTCTCCATGTCTGAAGGACAGCTTGCATGGGAGGGGCCTCCCAGGATCACACAAAGTATTTCTCTGAGCTTCATTAGTTTCTGATACTAGTTCTTACCTCACACATGTCGTTTCTCTTCCCATTCCGAGTGAACTAAATCAAGTTTTCTCTCCTTTTTGCTTCTCTTTTTCACATGCCCCACTTCTTGGCTACTGTTATCTACCTCTGTTCTTTTTAAAAATGTATTTAGCACAGGGTCTGCAGGGCCTCGCTACATAGATGGACTCGCAGCAATCCTCCTGCTTTCAAGCCTCCCAAGCGCGGGGACTACAGGTGAGCGCCACCATGCCCAGTCTCAGTCGCTGTCTCAGTGTGCTCTGGGGGGTGGGGCTGGCGCAGCATGCTGGGGATCAAACCCCATTCTCTGCACCTGTCTAAGCAGGCACATTAGTCAGCCAAGCTATGTTCCCTCTGTTCTTAAGTTCCAAAATAGACTTCATCTATCTTCTTGATTTGCTTGTGTGGTGCTGTCCTGGGACTGCCCTGGCCCTGCATCCCTGGCCCTGCATCCCTGGCCCTGCATCCCTGGCCTTGCATCCCTGGCCCTATATCCCTGGTCCTGCATTCCTGAACCTGCATCCCTAGCCCTGCATCCCTGGCCTTGCATACCTGCCCTTACATCCCTGGCTCTGCATCCCTGGCCCTGCATCCCTAGCTCTGCATCCCTGGTCCTGCATCCCTGGCCTCACATACTTGGCCTTCCCCCTCCTGTAATACCTTTGGCCCAACCTTCCTTCAGTACTCCTGCAAATGGCCTGACAGTGGCCCTGCTAGGATGTGGCCCAGAAAACACTGCCATCCTTACTGCTCACAGATCATATGTGCTCTCCAGCCTGAAGTAAGTAAACACCTGACAAACGAAAGCAATGTCTTCTTACCCTGAGCCTAGTAACTGCTTACAGCACTCAGATCAGTTACCACCCTTTCTTAGCACCTGTCTCTCTCTACTAATCTAACATCATCATTTTTTCATTTCTTTGCAAGACAACTGACTTTCCTTCCTTGTGACACTACCTGCTGATGAACTTTGATTTTCCCTGGTTCTCCTATTGTTTTAGTCCATCTGTGCTATTATAACCAAACACTAGCACTAGGTAATTTATAAAGAGCAGGATTCTTTTCCTCTTGGTTCTGGAAAGTCCATGGTCAGGGTGCTGGCATGTTCTGTGCATGTCGAGGGCTGCCCTCTGCTTCCAGATGACTCACAAGGTGGGAGCTAGGATAAAGAGGCATGGATGGGATGGAGCGTCTTCATAGGTCACTATGACCCTGAGGAGGTTGGTGCTCTCATGACCCTATCTCTCCTTGAAATCCCCACTTCTGGTACCATCATCATGTGATTACATGTAAGAAAATCTGGTCAGTACAGTGTTATTTCAATACTGACTGCCTTAGTTTGTTCCTCATTGCTGTAACAAAATACCTGACTCTGCAAGTGAAAGGAGGAAAGTTTTATTTTATTTTGGCTTACAGTTTGTCAAAGTTTTAGTCCATTGTCAGCTGGCTCTAGGACATGTGGATTGTTAGAGGAGAGATAGTCCATAGCAGGGCGGGAAAGAAGCAACAACCCCACTTTCCATCTATCCCTCTATATCCCATTGAGGCTACAAACCTTTTGATTGGTACCGCCTACACTCAGGGTGGGACTCCCATTGTCCAAAACAGAACCATACTAAGCTAATTTAGCTGTTATATCCTTAATCCGTATTTACATACCATGGATTCAGCCACCTCTAAAAAGCCTGCCTGTAAGCACATGAGCCTTGGAGGGACATCTAGATATGAGCCTTAACATTTATTAAAGATTTTAATAAAATCATAGAAAAAAACATTTCAAGAGCACACAATATCAGAAACTAATCAGTGCCTGTTTAAATTTTTAAAAAAATCTTTTATTTTATTTATTTATGTATTTGGTACAGGGTCTTGCTACACAGCACAGACTGCTAGTGATTCTCCCTTTTCAGCCTCCCCAGCACTGGGATTGAAAGTCTGCACTACCATGTGGTAATGGAGATCGAACCCAAGTCCTTGTGCTTGCCAGGCAAGTGCTTGAATCACTGAGCTATCTCCCCAGCCCATCAGTGGTAGTTTAATCTCTCCATGCAAACAAACCTCTTACTAAGATAAGCAGTACCAATTCTGCCACTGAGAATATTCACAAAATCATGTTATACTGAGTGTGAAAGAAAGCTTGGTCAAGACATTGTATGTGGTACCAATGAGTGAGTAATTTTAAGTAAATAGAGGGCATGAATAAAGATAATTGTCCTATGTAATATGCATCCATGGTAATACCACAGAAATTAGCTGAGGTAGAAAGCATCTTTCCAGCTACCTTTCCTTAGTGTCTACCAAAAGCATTTTTTAGCACAGTGGATAACAGCTCTTGAGGTCAGGCTTTCCGACCTTGGGATTGCTTTTGGTTATGTTTTGGCTTACTGCTTTATTTTACTTTAATGCTTTCGTGTTTTTGTCTTTTCAAGACTGGGTTTTACTGTGTAGTTCATGTTGGCTTTGAATTCACTTTGTAGATAAGGCTGGCTCAAACTTGCAGCAATCCTCCTGCCTCAGCCTCCTGAGTTCTGGGATTACTGGTGTGCAGCACCACAATGACTTGGCTTATTCTTAAATGGTATTTATTATACTAGTATGTAAATGTAAAATTGAAGACAATAACTTGATAAAGGATTACTTCTTAATATATAATGAGAGCTACTCAATTTTTCAGTAACACTTACTACACAATAATGTATTCCATGTACCTGATGAAGAACTCATGTGAATTTTGGAGAGCATGTAGGTTTAAATTATAACATCTGTCTTTTATGGATTTACTTTCACTGGAAATTTTCCTTGTGGTATTAATTCTAGTTTTATTATCATATTTCCCCCTCACCAAGGGGAGACTCTGTAAGGATATTATAGAGTTCAGATGTCAGAGTTGACACTAAATTACATTTGAATTACCTTAGTTCTTTTATACCAGAACAGCAAAACTCAATCCATATAAAAGGACTGTTTTTACAAAAGTTGGCATAGAGTTCTGTAACTGTTGATTTGTCACTGGATGGTTTCACTGTGTCGATATGCAACATCTACTGCCATGATAGGCGATATCCCTCCATCTCTAACTTGAGAGGTTTGTACTGAATGACTTCTGTAGAGAAAATGATAATGAACACTTGATCTCATTTGTCATACATATTTCTCAGAAGAGCTAATAGTCTCAGCCATATTTTCTCAGAAATCAGTGTAACAATGAAGATATTTTACATGGTAGACTCCAGGGAACAGGAGTGGGGAGCAGATGTGTGATGTAGAGAAGGTAGAACCAAGATGGTGGTTTGTGGGAAGGCCTATAAGTATATCTCTGAGCCATTCCTGGGAAGGAAAGAGGGCAGCATAAATAATGTGCCCCCTGCCTCTCATAAGCCATTGGTAAGCTCTGCCCCTTAACACATGAACTGCTCCCCACTTCCAGGTTGTATGTGCTGGGTATGGAAACCAATCAATGACCTGTGGCATCAGCAGTAAGGTTGCCTTGGGGTGATGAGCTAGAGATCCTAGGACAGTGGAAGATGAGCCAGCATCCAGTGATGGTTTTGTAACTCTGGCCAGCGTGTAGAGCTAGGAAACAGAAGGCATGATGAGAAGCAGGGCTGCAAACGACTTTTGTTTCCTTCTGATAATGTCTATGACCTGAATGTGTCCTGATACCCGTGGGTCTCATTCTGTCTGCCCACTGATGTCTTCTTTCTCACTGCTTTGATTTCCCCTTAGGCTATTACTCGTGGGATTTGTGCTGCTCAAGCATGGTGCACAGGGCATGCCCTGAGATGGCTGGAGTGTCCTGAGCTCTGCGTAGAGAGGGAAAAATGTAGGAGCAGGCAGCTAGTAAGGCTCTCCTCTATCTTCCTAGGAGTCATTCTACTGAAGAAACTGACTTGTGATTGAGCTCTCGTACGCATGGGTACTGCATGCCACATACCGGACCAAGAGCAGCAGACCCTGTAGTTGACCACATCACAATGAATGCAAAGAGTAGACTGTGAGCCAGGCATCAGTGAGGTTGGGCAAAATACTCTGCAGGACAGGAATAACACTCAGATGTAACGTTGTCTTCATGAGGCAAGATTGACTGCAAATTAAACGTTCTCAGATTTCACTGCTAGATACTACTTAAAACGGACTGCTTTATGAATCATCTCATTTTCAGAAATAAAGACTAGATATCAAAGAATGTAGAGACATTTGTTTGCTAAGCTCCTTAATTTTATCCTAGGACTAGAACTTAGTCAAAATTTCCCTTTTAAGAGTGCTGGGCTGCCACACAAAATCAATGAATGATTTAGTCCAGAAAGGTACATGGTGCTCTGGCACACTTATGCTTAATGGATGCACATATGCAATTTTGTGTAACATGCTACATTGCAAAATTGTTTTAACAGAGGCAAGAAAAAAAAGGATAATCTCACAGAGTCCTTTATGAAGCTGAGAATAAGAATTAACCTTAAGCAGTCCTATTTTCCAAATGAATTTCATGTTTACATTCTAACAAATTAAAGAAATTATAATTTTTTCTCATATTTACAGTCAATTACTGAATCTCAAATGTAATTTTTCTCTTTATGGACAGATCAATGTAAGTTCAGAGGAGAATTATGCAATTTGGGGGATTGAAGGAAGGTGGGGTATGTGAAGAAAAATTGGTAGGGAGTTCATCAATCTGGAGAAAAAGGGGTTGAAACTGTAGCTCATTGGTAGGGCACTTGCGGAGCATTCAAAAGGTCCCAAGTTCAATCCTTAGCACAACAAAGAACAAAAACCAACATGGAGAAAGGAACATTGAGGGGGAGTGAGATAAGTTCTGAAAACATGCTGAGCATAACATATTTTTTTTTTCATAAAGTCTCATAAATATGGGTGTGCCAAACCTATATTTATTCTTTAG
This sequence comes from Myocastor coypus, assembly GCA_004027025.1. Classification (NCBI taxonomy): domain Eukaryota; kingdom Metazoa; phylum Chordata; class Mammalia; order Rodentia; family Myocastoridae; genus Myocastor; species Myocastor coypus. Next base: position 10,373 of record PVJA010041616.1, read on the forward strand.
AATACTTTCATTCTTGAATTATTAATTTTATTTATTTACTTTTTTGTCTTTTTTGAGACAGGGTCTCGCTATGCAGTTGAGGCTGTCCTTGAGCCCACTTTTGCAGCCCAGGCTGGTCTTGAACTCACATCAATCCTCCTGCCTCAGCCTCCCGAGTGCTGGGATTACAGGTGTGAGCCACCACGCCCGGACGAATTATTAATTTTAATTTTATGAGTTTTAATATATTAAACAATGAGTCCTTAATAGGAATAATATCACAAAAACAAACTATGCATTCTTAATATTTATCCCATGTTTGTAGTAAAGCATCAAAATTTTTTACATTGACTGGCTTTTGTTATACAAAGTCTAAAACAAGATGACAGAAATAAATTCCTATGTAAACTGCACTGAAAATACCAGTTGCACTCTACCAACAAAAACTTCATTTCAATTGTCACACCTAGGACAATCTTTACACAAGACAACCGCATGTTCATACACATGTATCACTTATATGTCATGGTTTGCTTTCCTGGCCTTTTTATAGGATATACTTGCCATCATACTACTCTTAGTTTTCTGTCACATCATCTTTATTATATCATTCAATGGATAGCTAATGCGAACATAAAATATCAATAAAATAAAGTATTAAATTCTTAATATGTATTGTGCATTAGAATACGCCAACAATTTCACATGAATTTGTCACTCTTTATAGCTGAATAATATTCCATTGTCTAAATATACATCTACTTTCTCTCTGTGCAATGAAAAGAAAGATCTGTACTAATGATGTTTAGAAAAGAAATAATATCTTCATCTTGTACTCTGAGCAGCTATGATGAAAAAAACATTATGCAATGCATTAACTATTATAAAAAATAATAAAATAATTTTAAAAAACAACTTCACATGAGCTGTGTACTTTCTTATAAAACCTAACAGACAATATCAGAAATAAAAGCATACATGAGCTACCATGTAAACACAAACAAAAGTCTATTTCATCTTTTTTTTTTTTTTTTTTTTTTTTTTTTTTTTTTTTTTGTCTTTTTGAGACAGGGTCTCACTATGCAGTTCAGGCTGGCCTTGAGCTCACTTTTGTAACCCAGGCTGGTCTCGAACTCACACCGATCCTCCTGCCTCAGCCTCCCAAGTGCTGGGATTACAGGCGTGCGCCACCACGCCCGGCAAAAGTCTATTAAGAAATAACCTTTGTTTCAACTGTTACACCCAAGGAAGTCTTTACATATGACAACTGCATGTTCCATTACACATCTCACTCTGGCAGCACATGTGCATAGTTGCGTTTCTGTGTGACAGGACATTCTTATGACCTTTCTCTTTGTTTTTTCAGAATCTTCCTACTATATTGTGCACTGTGCATTTAGCATGGAAATAAGATAGCAATAATATAAATATAGGGCTGGAGAGATAGATCAGAGGTCTAAAGTGCCTGCTTAGGCAAGCTTAGACAACTGCATGGGCTGAGGTTTGATCCCCAGCACCACATGCTATGCCAGCTCCACCCCCAGGGTAGGCTGAACAATAATAATAATAATAATAATAATAATAATAATAATAAAATACCAAGTATATAATGAGTGCTTAGAGTAGACATTAACATTTTTATATCAACTCTTTAATTGCTTATAAAGCCTAAATGATAACATCAGAAATAAAAACCTATATGAACTACAATGAAAATAAAAGAAAATTCTACCACAGAAGTAATCTGCCAGCCAAATAGCTCAGCATATTAAAGTGACTGCAAGTAGGAGCAGAGGCTGGATATTTGATCCCCGAGCCTGCTGTGCTGGCCTTGCCCCTGGTGTATGCTGAGATAGCAGTTGACACTGGGCATGGCGGCACATGCCTGTAATTCCAGCTCTTGAGAGGCTGTAAACAGGCAGATCACTAGGAGTCTGATCTAGTGGTGAGACACTGAACACCCTGTAGACCCTTCCCACCCCCAAAAAACAAAAACCTGTCACACCCTGTAAAGTCTTCACATATGAAAACTGCATGTTCAGTACACAAGTATCACTTACACTGATAACATGTATGATTTATTTTTCCTGTACTTTCTTTGCAGGGCACAGTTGACACCCTTTTGTTTTCCTGTTGTTATATTAGGTCTTTGTGATGCATCACTCTTTTGTTATTAAAACATATTTTACCATAATACATCATCATCATTGATGCATGAATAACCTGATGATTCACTTTTTTATTTTTGGCTCTTCTCATATTTTTTCTTTTAATAAAAATAACAATGTGACATTTTCAAAACATGTTAGTAGTACATTGCCAATAGTTGACATAATGCATATTGTTGTCCTTGGAGTAGTTATACAGAGCACAGGATGTAGACATGATTATTTTTCTAATCATTTTTAATACAAAAAGTTCTTCTCACTGAACTAAAAGAAAGCAGTTGTATACATAGTCCAGTATTCCATAATGGCAATGGATTATTGACAGAACTGGAAATGTTGGAAGCTGTTGATTTAACTTTTTTACAGCTCATCATACTAATCTAGCTTTACATTTTATGCCTTGTGGTTAAACTTTTCTGCTTGGTGGTTAAGGTCAAGTTAAAGCAAGACCTGTATAACAGAACATGTAACTTTTGTATCTCCCAAGGTCAGTCAAATCCCCTCAGGATTTACTTTGAAACCATGTACAGTACTTTGTAGAACTATTGTCAGTGTTAACCATCTGGATGAGTCATGGCCATTGCTTGATCAGTTTGTTCTCTGTGAAAACCCAAGAGAATGTTTTATGTCTAGGTGACTCTCCTTAGGCACACTATATACTTTCAATCCCATTCCTCTGTGGTCCCTTAATCTCCTTGAACAGAAAATTTTGGAAATCACTGAGTTATAGGATGTTACAGCACAGGTTCTCTTATGTCCTGAGTCCTCACTGACCTTGAAGGGCTAGGGCCAAAATATTGGCAATCCTGCTAGCCCTTCTTTTTCTCTAATTTTTGGTCTGTAAACTTATATTCTTAACCCTCCAGAAGAGAAATTTCATGCTACTATTACTCTATAACAGAGGTACTTGAGCTTAACAACACTGTCTTTCTGAATATCAAACATCTTACACTTGGAATGAGTATTTTCCATCAATCTTTGATATTGCTAATGATTCACTTTTAATCTCCTTCAAAATTTGCAAATCTGGTTTTTCATGTGCCATTGTATTCAACTGAGATACTTCTACCAGAAAAGCCAAAAAAAAAAAAAAAAAAAAACCCACTTTTAAAAAACAAATCTTAGAGTGGGGTGGGTGCATTATATTCCCTGTGATGCTCAGGCAAACATACACAAAACCAATCAGATGGAACATAAATGTGGGTGAAATCCCAATTTGACACTTCAGAAAAATCCAAGTCCCAAGTCTCCTCCAAGATCCAAGGCAAATTCTCAACTGTGAGCCCCTGTACAAAAGAAAAGTTATACCCATCCAACATCCAAAGTTACAAGATAAACATTACCATTCTAAAAGTTACAGCCAACAGGGGAATACAAAACCCTGGTATCAACACAAGTCCAAAATCCAGCAGGGCAAACATTAAATCCTGTAAGTCTTTGTGAAACATGTGAAGCAATACATAGCAAACTGTGAACTCCATGTGGCTTCAGCCCTATGGCACTCTTGGTGGTAGGTCCCATGGCTTCTCTCTTAGGCTAGTTTTGCTTCCTCTTTGCGGTTTCCCTTAGATAATCCATATTCCTGGCTTTTCCAAACTTCTGGGGTTTCCACTGAATTGTCTTCTTACTCTCTGTGTTACACACTGCCCTCTCAGAGGCACACAGCCTGGCCTTCGAAGCCTTCTTTTGAAATCAAGGTGGAAACCTTCTTAACAACTCCTGCATTCTGATTTCACCTAAAACCAGTGCCATGTGGATGATGCAAAGTTCTGCTGCCAGATGGAGCAGTAGCCAGGTTTCCTTCTGTCTTGGCTATAGGAGTGAAGTGCCTGGATCACTGAGAACTCTGACCCTGGCTGCGAGGAACAAAGTCTCCATGCTGGCATATCATTTTGGAACCTGGTGGCTACTGCCACCATTCTGGAACATGGCTCTCTGCATCTTTTTTCTCAAGGCAAAGTCACTGACTTTTGTAGTTCTGAGACTGCAAAGAGTGTAGACCTATTGCTTCCTGTGATGCCCTCAGGCCATCCTTTCCATTCTCTGGTTCCTTCTTGACTATGGAGATCCTCTCATCTCTGTCTTTGCATTCCACAGATTTTCTGGTGCTTCCTTTTTGGCCAAGATCACAACATTTTAAATGATCTTGCTTGGCTCTTTTCATTTTCAACATAAAATCTGGCTAAAAGAAACCGATAATAGCTATGGCACTGTCCCAATATTTGGTCGCTTTGAAATATTTTTTGAAGATTAATCACTTCTTCATTTGTGCACACATCTTTCTTTTTGTAGCAACAATTATATAAACACAAAGATTGTTGCTTGTGTCCCTCAGACAAAGGTGCTGAGATGCACAGCCAGCTACTACTATGCTAATGTAAAAATTTTTGGTAGAGAAGTAAGTGATGTGTTTATGAAACCCAGTGTCATGCTCTTTGGTTAAGGGATGTTGTCAGGTTGACAAGGAACAACTTTGTTAGCTGATGAGAGCAAGATAGGAAGCAATGAACTTAAACTGTAGGAGAAAAGTTTAAGTGAAATACAAGGTGAAATTCTTGACCACAAGAGTTATTAAGCAAAAGTTCATATTGTCATGGAAAATAATGAATTCACCTTTACTAATTACATGTAAAGCAGCACTTGATGATTTGTCCATCAGGGACAAGTTAGAATAATATGACCTAATTTTATAAACATTCTAGTAATATATTAAATGATCGAATAGGAAATGTTTTTCAGAATCTTCGCCATGTACGTACTGAAAATAGAATAAAAGGAAAGGAAAGTTTTCAAAGTATGGAAGAGCAAGATATTAATTCTATAAATAGTTGCTCAATTTCTACTGTGTATAAAATTCAAAATTAATCTTTGTGGAAGAAGTAAAGAAAAATCCTAAATGTGAAGACCATGGGTCACTAATTGACTAGCAAATGGGCAAATTAATTTTAAAAATTTATATGCCTCTATTATGAAAACTATTTTGAGTATTTATCCTTTAAAATGTACATTTTTATAGAGTATAAAATATGACATTATAAAATAAATAAAATATAAATTTAAAGTTTGGAACAATACAGAATAAGCCCTATTTTAAAATGTTTTGTTAGCTGTGGTACTTTCAGTTATTATTAGCTTATCATCTAAACCCCCAATAGTCAATCCACCCAGTTTGATGTTTTACAATAATTGTTGCTTTTTATGGAGAATCATCTTGATGATTTTATGACTCTTGGTTGATTTCTTGTCAGATCTGATTAAACTGTCATTGTTTTTATCATGTGCTATGGCCAAAAAAAGCCATTGCACCAGGAATAGAACTGTCAGCTCTGCTATTTTTGATTGTTCTCTGTGCCTATATGCTTTCACTCCATGATTGCTCTAACAGAAGCTTTCCGAGGCTCTCATTCTCATGTCTTTCCTGAAAGTTATTGCATCTGTGCTGCATGCCATAATCCATACAGTGGCTTAGTTAAATGACAGGTGTGTTGAGACACCATATCACACCCTTCCTCAGGACAACCATGACCTCAGAATACACACATCCATCACATATTGATAGACTAGGGCTGGCAAGATAGTTCAGTAGACTAAAGAGCCTGTTTAAGCAAGCTTAGGCTAGGGCAGGGACCATGGTTTGATCCTTGGCACAACTTACCATGCCAGCCCCACCCCTGAGCACACTGAGCTGGCCACTAAGACTGGGTGTGGTGGCACGTGCCTATACTCTCAGTGCTGAGGGGGGGTTTGAAAACAGGAAGACCCCTATGAGCCTGAGCTGTGTGATGAAGCCCTGTTACAACTAAATATATTTTTTAAAAGATTGGTAGACTTAGTTATATTTACAGGTAAAGTATGGAAATAGACTGCTATTTCTAGAATTATAGACCTAAAACCCTTGCACTACAAGCTTAGATACTAAGTGAGCATGTGTCAAGTTGAGTGATGTGCTCACACACAAATAAATCTGTAAGAAGTCCCCCTTGAATTTAAGTCTAAAAAAAGCAAAAGAATGTGAATTACAAAAATGATAGTTTCCAGTCATAAAAAATTATGTCTATTTTCATTAAAATAACTTCCAAATGATGTATATAGTTTTAATAAATTGAAATTGAGTCTTGTGGATTTAAAATATAAGGAATAATGGGACACAGAGAGTTTGGTTATGTCTGTGCTCCATAATCCATAAAGCCACTGAATTGACACATGATAACATTATTATTAGTTATGCCCTAATGTGTCAATTTTAGTTGTTAGAAGCAATTAAAAGTGCTAAAATATTGTAAGATCATTATATTATTTAGCAGAAGACATAATAAAAGTTTATTTTATTTATTTATTTATTTATTTATTTATTTATTTATTTATTGTCTTTTTTGAGACAAGGTCTCAGTATGCAGTTCAGGCTGGCCTTGAGCTCAGTTTTGTAGCCCAGGCTGGTCTCGACCTCTCACCGATCCTCCTGCCTCAGCCTCCTGAGTGCTGGGATTACAAGAGTGCGCCACCACTCCTGGCTACAAAAGTTTTTTTAAAGTTGAGAATTTAAGCTAATTTTCCCAAAGTAATGAAGAATGTATTGCTATTTAATTTAATAGATATTTAAAGAGCAATCGAGCCCACCGCTGGGAGCTGAGCCTGCGCACCCACCGCGGGTAAGCCCCTGCGCCCCTCTGCCCCGCCTCTGCGTTCCCGCGACTAACTTCCTGTCCCAGCCCAGCCCAAACCCCACCGCTGGGAGCTGAGCCCATGCGCCGGCTGGGTCAGGATCCTTGGCCTGCCTTCCCTTTCCCCGTCCCCCCCCCCCCCCCTTTTCTTTTTTTGAACCCCTCCAGCCCATGCTCCAGCACTGAACCCATCAAATAGCCCGTTTGGCAATCGTTCCGGTCCACGAGCCTACCAGGACTACTCAATCCCAAAGCTCCACCTCCACCTACAGACCACATCCACCAGGATTCGCAAAAGCTAGCAGCCAGAGCCCCAACACAAGAGTCAGGAACCTCTGTAGAAGAACCACCTTGGAGTCTCCAGACCAAACGCCCATAGACACAGCATAACATCCCCAAAGTGCAGAGGTCGCTTCCATACAAAATGATAACAACAAGGAGTAGGAGGCAATCTCAGGACCCGTGCCCACCCAAACCAAATACAGAAGACACTATCATGGAAGAAAATGAGAATTATACAGATGAAACCTCTGAATGGGTAGCATCTGAGGCAGACACACAAGTGCAGAAACTTATAGAGCAACTGAGATCAGA
>PVJA010041617.1:0-17785 GCA_004027025.1 Myocastor coypus
CCAAGTGCTGGGATTACAGGTGTGTGCTACCACACCCGGCATAAGGCTGTTCTTGAGAGAAAGCATTACCCTGACTTCAAAGCTAGAAAAAGGACGCAACCAAAAAGAGAACTATAGGTTAGTGACTTTAATGAATATAGACACAAAAATCTTCAATAAGACGCTTGCAAACAAAATACAGCAAACCATCTAAAAATCATACTCCATGATCAAGTAGGACTCACTCTACGAGTCAGGGATGGTTCTGCTTATGCAAATCAAAAAATGAAACACATAGACAGAATCAAGGGCAAAAGTCACAAGATGATCTCAGTAAAAGAAAAAAAAAAAACATTTGATAAAATGCAGCATCCATTCATGACTTTTACAAAAAGCTAAAGAAAGGACTAGAAGGGCCTTCTCTCATTTTGATAAAAGGCACCTATGACAAATCAATGTCCAGTACCATGATAAATGGAGAGCTGAAAAATTCCACCCTAAAATCAAAAACAAGACAAAGATGTCTAGTATCTACACTCCTGTTCTAGATAGTTCTCCAACTACTAGCCAGTTTGGTCTGTTTTGATTTTATTGTATTTTTTGGTTGAATTGTTTTTTAGGCGAGGATTATTTTTTGGTTTTGGTGCTGAGAATCCAATCCAGGATGTCCAGCTTGCTAGGCGAGCATTCTAATGCTGAGCCATATCCCTAGTCCCAGCCAGAAACATTAGATAAAAGAAAAAAATTAAAAGCATGTGGATAAGAAAGGAAGAAGTTAAATTAGCATTATTCACAACTCAAAAATCAGTAGTGTTCCTGTGCACAGTCACCAAAAGAGAAATTAGGGAGATAATGCTTTCACAATAGTATCAAAAAGAAAGAGAAATAATTAGGAAAAACCTAAATAAGGAGCTGAAAGATCTCTACAATGAAACTATCATATTGTCAAAAAGAAGACTGAAGAGGATATCAGAAAATGAAAAGATTACCACTGTTCCTGGGTAGGCAGAAGCAATAAAGTCAAAATAGTCATACTTTCAAAACTTTCATGCAGATCTAATGTAATTCAATTCAAAATACCAATGCTATTTCTTACAAAACAAGAGAAAGCAATCCTAAAATTCATATAAAACCAGAAGAGATCAAACAGGAAAAGCAGTTCTGTGCAATGACGGCAAGGCAAGGAGCCCCACAATTCTGGACTCCAAATTGCCCTACACAGTTAAGTGATTTTTTTTTTTAAAAGACAGACTAACAGAAGAAAAGAACAGGCTAGAGGATACAAAAACAACTCCAGGCACAGGTATTTCACAAGGGGTCAAATACTTTTGCTGGAAGAAAGACAGCTTCTTGACCTCCACGAGAAGTTGCTGAGCTGCAGCCCACTCTGTCTACTATTGCAGGAGGCTTGGTGGACCCTACCCTGCTCTCCTACCACCACAGGAGACTTGTACAAGTTCTGTCACACGACATCATTGCTGGAGCCTTTCTCAGTTGCAGCTTCCTGAGTCCCCACCACTGCAGAAGCCACACCAAACCCAGGATTGAAGGAGCTTTGGTGAGCCTACCCCAGCCCATCCCTGTTGGAGGAATCTTGGTGACCTGCACCCTGCCCCCTAGCACTGTTACTGACCTGAGGAGAATATTGGCAGGCAAGAATTCTACCACTGAACCACCAGCAATTCTGGGAGAACACTGGGAGCTTCAAAAATGACAAAAAGACGAAATAAAAGATAATCTCAGACCCTCAGCCCACCCAAAACTGTAGGGGATGGCAGTTCTCTCAATTGGGTTAATTTTACCTGAGCAAAAGAAGCTCTAGGTTAGCCTACCTCACCCTTGTTAAGATGCTGGCACTCCTTCCATGCTTCTCTACCCTTGTTAGGCCATAACTCCTTCATTTCTTCCTCACCCTTGATAAGATATAGCACCTATTTAAGGAGAGACATAATAAAGAACAAGGCAGGGTGTGCCTCTGATCTGTAAGGATAAGGAAGCAAGTTCAGACACTGGCCAGACATTTAAGATCTGTAACACAGGAAAGGTCTGATGGCTTTATTTATTTGTTTGTTTATTTATTTATTTATTTGTTTGTTTGTTTCGGCAGGACCAGGGTTCGAACTCATCATCTTACACTTGCCAGGCAGGCACTTGTGCCACACAGCTATCTCCCCAGCCCTGTCTGACTTTATTAATAAGCTGGTTTTGCCAATTTTTGGTCTGATGCAGAAATAATCTCATTTCAAAGCAAGTCCAAGAGACAAGGTCATAGAAGAATTTGGTAGTCACACACCTGAAATTATAGCACCTGAAAAAACAACTCCATCAGCGTATGAAGGAAATGAGATCAGAAATAATCTCTGAGGTGAAAAAGAAAATGACAAAAATCATGAAAAATTGCTCAATACATCTGAAGAAGATAGAGTTTTTTTTTTAAAAAAAAAAAAAGAGGGGAATAGAAAACTGGTGAAAACATTGAATGAACAATAGAGGAAAGAACTAGAATGCCTGAAACAGATTTAAACAGATATCTAGAAAGGACTGGGGAGATAGTTCAGTGGTACAACTGCCTGCCTGGCAAGCACAAGGTCATGAGTTCAAATCCTGGTCCTACAAAAAACAAACAAACGAACAAACAAACACAAATAAACAGATATCCAAAAGATTAAGAATTCCATTGCAAGCTGGCAAAACTGAAGGTAGAATTTCAGCCCTCGAAGATAGCACTGTAACTAGTGAACAAGAAAGGAAAGATCTCTTAAAGATAAAAAAGAACCAGGAAATAACAATACAATAGCTGCAAGATGTGAAAAAATAATGTAAGACTAATAAGTATCAATGAAACAGCCGAAGTTAACACAAATGAAATAAAAAGACTATTTGCAGTTAGTAGCAGAAAATTTCCCACGCATGAGAGAAACCATCTCACACACAGTTATGTGAGGCATATGAAACTCTAGTCAGCTAGAGTCAAAATAAATCTGCACCAACACATAATATTCAAGGCCCCAGAAACTGAGCACAAGAGCAGACATTAAAAACTGTAAGAGACAACAGATCACCTATAATGGAAAGTCCATCAAAATCACAGCAAATTCTCAACACAGACCATCAAGTCAAGAACTTGGAATGAGATATTTCAGGCCCTGAAAGAAAGCAACTTCGAATCCAGGCTGATGTACCCTCCAAATTAAATGGAAAGATAAGATACTTCCAGCACAAGGAACAACTGAAGAAATTCATGACCACCATACCAAGCCTACAAAGGGCACAGACAGGTATTTTAGAAAGAGACAGAACTGACCACAACTTAAAGAACAACAGAAGAGGATCACCAAGGACAGCAAGCAACTAAGCAACGGGAAAAAGTAAGGATCCCACATAGAAAAACGACATGACAAAGACAAGCCAGTACATATTCATTATAACTGCAATGCAAATGGCCACAGTTCACTAGTCAGAAAAAGCACACTGGAAGAGCTTGATCTTCACTGCATCAAGAAACAAAATCTAAAATATGCTGCATACAAGAAACATATTTTTTTTCAATTTTATTTTAGTTTGAAGAGTAAAAACAAAAACAAATAGCAGACACAATGACAGAAACAGGACAACATATAGCCATATATATGGTGCGTATTTTCAAAAAACAATAACATTAACAGTGGTTGTTATGTTGCTTATTTTTATCATCAAATCTGTTGCCCAAATTAACAGAAATAGTTATGCAAGATTGGACAAATAATTGATTATTAATGCTTGACTTCAATAAACATTAATTTTTATCTTGCCTTTTTTACTTTTTAAAGTTTATTTTATAGAGTATCATACTAATTGATAAGACATAAAAATATGGAATGCTTCATGAATTTGTATATCATCTTGTGCAGGGGTTGGGCTGACCTTCTCTGTATTAGTCTAATTTCAACTTAATATGTGCTGCCAAAGTGAGCACAAGAAACACATTTAACTCAAAAGGAAATTAGTATACTAAACATCAAAGGATGGAAAATAATACTCCACTAATAGGAACTCAGAAAAAAAGCTATTGTGGTTACTGACCATGTCAACTTGAAACCAAAACTGATTAAAATAGATAAAGTCATTACATATTTGTTAGAAGAAAACTGAAAAACAAAGAGAAAACAATTATAAATATATATGTACACAATGTAGGAGCACCCAACTATATAACAGAAATTTTAACAGAAATTTTAAAAAATTAAATGAGCAATAGCATAACTGTATTGAGAGATTTCAGATAATAGGAAGATGTTCCTTGCTCCTGGATAGGAAACACCAACATTATTGAAAATGAGGATATTCCCAATATTGTTATACTGATTCCATACAATCCTGATTAAAATACCATTAATATACTGCAGTGATATAAACCAGAAGCCTGCTGTCCCAAGGGAGCAAAGAACAAGGAACAGGGCCCAAGGATGAATTCTACTTTCCCTATAATTCTGGCAAGCTGGGATACAAAGTCACTGTAAGCTATAGATAGATGGCAGCACATTCCTGGAGCCCACCTCTACCAATACTGTCACCTGAGATGTGACTTACTAGTCTTGCATAAATTTAGGATTTAATGAATGCCAGAAGGCAAAATAGTAGTTTTCACAAAAGTTAATTATGCACATTCTTTTTTTTTTTTTTTTTTCCGGGACTGGGGTTCAAACCTACGACCTTGAGCTTGCCAGGCAGGCTCTTGTGCCACAGAGCTATCCTCTCAGCCCCAATTATGCACATTCTGTAGCCTTCTTTTAGCCCTCGCATAATGTGAGAAATTTTGGTGACTCAAGACTCATTCAGTGTGACACAAAGCTCATGAGTCCTCTATAGCTGTATTAATCCAGTCTTCTTATCTTTTCTTTTGGCTCCGACTGAAGAAATACAATAATATACCACACAGAGCTAAAGAATACATTTCTAAAATTTATCTGGATCCAGAAGCATCCCTGAGCAACGAAGGAAAGGCAGAAAGCATCACATCCCCTGACTTGAAATCATACTACAAAGCTACTATGATAAAATCAGCATGGTACTGGAAAAACAATAGACCTGAAAATCAGTGGAACAAACTATAAGATACAGGAGAAACTACAAACACACTCAGGCACCTTATCTTCGACAAATAGGCCAAATATGTCCAGTGAAAGAAAGATAGCCTCTTTAGCAAATGGTGCTGATAAAACCGGTTTTTCACATGCTGAAAACAATAATTAGAATCATGTCTATTCTAAAGTCAAAGATTTAAATATCAAAACAGAAACATTAAGTCTATTCAAGAAGAAAATAGATAAAAATCTTGAAGACATAAGAGTAGGCAGAGATTTCATGAGCAAAAAAGTAACTATGAGAGACATACTTCATAGAATCAACAACTAGGATCTTATCATTTGCTGTTAAAAGAAATCACGAATGGAGTAAAAAGAAAACTCACAAATTAGAAAGAGAGTTTAGCCAACTGTTCCTCAGACAAAGGATTCCTATGTCAAACATGTAAAGAATTTGAAAAAATAAGGCCTCCAAAATTCCAAGGCCCAATTCAAAAATGGGCATCAGAGATGAATACACACTTCTCCAAGGGAGAACTACAAATAGCAAGTAAATACATTTTAAAAGTGTCCATCATCATTGGTCATTTGAGAAAAGCAAATTAAAACAACACTGAGATGCCATCTCACCCCCAAAAAGACTGGCTGTCATCCAGAAGTACACCAATAACAAATGCTGTGGGGTTAGGGGAAAAGTAACCTTTCTCCACTGTTGATAGGAGTGTAGACTTGTACAACCACTATGGAAATTCCTCAAAAAGATAGGATGGGAGGTCCTATTCAACCCAATTGTTCCCCTCCTGAGTATTTTTTCAGACGAACTGAAAACATCATATCGGAGCAATATATATGCACCCATGTTTATAGCAGTACAATTTGTCATAGCCAAATTTTGGAAACAATCCAAATATCTACCAACTGAGGAATGGATAAAAAGACTATGGAGTGTCATTCACATATAAAAAAGATAAACTCAAGGCTTTTATAGATAAATAGGGGTCTGGGGAGAATACTCAGTGGAATAAGTGCTTGCCTGGCAAGCACAAGGTCCTGAATTCAATCCTTGGTACTGCAAAAAGAAAGAAAGAAAGAAAGAAAGAAAGAAAGAAAGAAAGAAAGAAAGAAAGAAAGAAAGAAAGAAAGAAAATTATAGGTAAATAAATGAGACCATCCTCACAAGTGAAATAAGTCAGACCTATATTTACAAACATCATTTTAACTCACTTGTGTAAGAACCTGAAAGAATAAATTAAATCTAAAAGGTACAATAGATACTGAGAAAGGGAAAGATTCTGTTCAAATGGAAGAAACAAGTGGGATGAGGAAAAGGACAAAAAAAAGAAGGAACGAAAAGAGATATATTTATGCATATATACAAGATAGCTTGGATAACTGAACTGCTGATTTCTGCTGTCTATTGAAAAGAGCAGTCAATGCTTAAATTTTTTTCTTGTGCTTTTTAATTTCTGATAACCTTCTTTTTTTAGAACCTGGGTTTGAACTCATGACCTTGCACTTGCCAGGTAGGCACTTGTGCCACGGAGCTATCTCCCTGGCCCCTTTTGATAACTTTTTAAAACCAATTTTACATGCCTATGTCTGATCATCTAAATAACTAATTTGAAGACTGCTTTATCAGTCTGGAGATTCCTCAAAATACTAGAAACAGAAATTCCTCTTGACCCAGCTATTCCCCTTCCGTGTCTCTTCCCAAAAGGGGTACAGACGTCGCACCACAGCAATGTGTGCATGGACATATCGTGGCAAAATTCTTAACAGCTAGATCTTGGAAGCAGCCAGTATATCCATCAACAGATTAATAGACAAAAAATGTGACACTTATGCACAATAGAGTACTATCTGCTCCAAAGAAAGATAAATTTGAGCCATTTATAGAACTATAGGTGCACCTGGAGACCATAATGTCAAGTGAAGTAAACAAGACACACAGGCTGAGATGTTGCTTAGGTTTTCTCTTATATGAGAAATGTAACATAAACATAAATTGTAAAATAAATAACACACAAGAGAAAAAAGTAAGAAAACATGACTGTAATCCAGCCTGAAAAAATGTACCCAAAAATATACCTTGATTTACTGTAATTGTCATATGTGTTTTTTATGTTTTAGGCCTGTTAAATTGGTTGTTAATCTGTATTATGATAATTAACTTTATAAAGATTTATAAAATATATGAATTAATCTGATGCTAACAAAAAGGAGGAAGATAGGAAAGGTGAAAAAGAATTGAGATGAGTTATGAACATGTACAAATATCCCACAATTAATATAATTTTTATATGCTACAAATATGCACTAATAGAAATTAAAGGTATTTTTAAATTACACTTTTGTTGGACATATAATTCAAATCTGAGACACATTTTCGGACAGGATGAAGAGCTAATGCTCTGAACTGCCAGCTGGGAAGGAGCCTCTAGACAGAGGCTGTGACTTCCTGGGGCTTGAAAGATTATACAAAGCTGAAGCACCAGACTACCCAAAACATTAGATACTATCTAAATAGCCTTATGCAGATTACTCTCTCTGCATATCCTCTGCAGGTGGCAGAGGTAAATGTAGGACCCCCACCTAGCTCAGCTCACAGAATTCACTACCTACCTCCCACCATTCTCAGTCATTCTTCCTCAAGCCACTCCTCCACTGAATAAAGCCGGGTGAGGTCATAGGTCACTCTCTTTTGTTCCAGAGAACCGTCTTTGTGGCTGGACTTAGAGCCCCTGGGCTCCCCAATAATTATAAATATGTTTTGGTGTCTTTATTTTCACCCTGGATTGCATGAGGAGTGGTAAATTGGAATTACCTTGGTGAGATTCCAATAATGTAACTTTGGGATTACAAATACTGATTTCTCGGATCGAAACAAGAACCTAGGAGAGTCTCCTACAGATAGATACCTTCTGTCCCTGTGACTCTGAAAGTTTATGTCCTATTCTGCCATACGTGACAGTCAGTCCTGAGTTCATGGAGGTCCCCACAAGTCAGCACCAGGCTCAAGGCTGACTCCCTGAATTCATGGCCATTTCTCTAGAGAGTAGGACTGCCGGTAAGTTTAATGTACATCTTATATATGTGTGTTATGTATATGTGTTACAGTGGCTGGGATCTGAATTGTTACCTAAAATGTCTTGAGTGGACGGCTTGGTCCTCAGAGCAGCAGTGTCCAGAGAGCAGGCATTCAGGGGATTGTATCACAAAGACTTGGCCCTCACCAGTTACTAGCCTACTGGTGACTCCATAGCTTAATGGGCCACTGACACATGTAGACACCTTAGGAGATGGAGCTCATTGGAAGAAGTATGTTAACTAGGGGCGTGCCCTTGAAGGGCATATTTTGTGTTTTGTTCTCTGTGTCTGTCTCTGCCTCCCCTCCTCCCACCCCCGCACCCATCCTGGTTTTTACGCGATAAGCACTTTACCACTTCCTTCTGCCACGCAGCATGACATTCTGTCTCACCACAGACCCAGAAATGAAACAATCAAGTGGCTGTGGAGTGAAACTTCTGAAACTGTAAGCCAAAAATAGCCAATTCCTCCTTTGAACTGGTTTTCTCTGGTAGTTTGCACATTTTTTTTTCCAGTACTAGGGATTGAACTCAGGATCTTGTGCTTGCCAGGCAAGTGCTTATTCTACTGAGCTACTTCCATGGCCCTAGTATTTTTTACAGTGACAGAAAACTAAAAAATGCATTGCCAATTGGTACTTTTTAGATTTGGGCATAATTTTAACCATTTATTTACTCCATTTTTTTTTTTTTTTCCTTACAGGACCAGGGTTCAAACTCATGACCTTGCACTTGCCAGGCAGACACTTGTGCCATGGAGCTATCTCCCCAACCCCTCTAATTTTCTTTCATTTATTTTATTCTTTCTTGCAGATGTTTCATTATGTATTAAAGGTTTGACTCCTCCCTTATCTCTTTGTAGAGTTTAAACATAGTTCTCTGAAATTCCATTGCAGATTTCCTATGAGCTGTCTTTTCTAGATCCCCCCCCCCCCAGGCTGGTCTCGAACTCGCACTGATCCTCCTGCCTCAACCTCCCCAGTGCGGGAATTACAGGCATGCAACCACCATGCCAGGCTGTCTTTTCTAAACCTTGGCCCATCCTCTGTCGTCTTTGCTAACTCTGCTTTCTCTTGATCTCATTTTCTTTCTCTCTGTCTGATACATGCATTCCCTAACATGACAATAAGTAGTTGCTTTTATCCTAAATCTAGCAGTAAGTGTTCTTTTCAGGAATCTATCTATGCACACTCTCTGAGCTGAGGACATCTCTGCATTGATCGTTTTACTGCTACCCTGGCCGGGACATATAGGCTTCATCAATTTTCTTCAAATAAAGGTAGTTTCTGGTCTCAGAATTCCAGCACATAGTGGAATTTAACACCCACAACTATGCACCACGCACAGTTGGATCCCAATTTTTCAGATTCCACCCGTGCTGCTGGGCAGGCAGCAGCCCAAAACCCGGCTCCCAGGCCAGAAAGTGGAATGTTCCTTTCCAGTGTCCACCATAGGCCTACATGTGACCACAAACACTGACTGCCCACAGCTGAGACTGCTTCCCTGCATGGGGACACAAACTGTGGGCCCCTCAGACAGGTTTCTGCCTCTGTAGCTACTCGGGCCTTCAGATCTTCAAGTGCCTCTCACTCTTGTACCTTTGTTTCTCTTGTTCTTTGTTTCTCTGCTTGGAGTTCTCTTCAATGAAAGTTAGACAGTTAAGCCATTTTTGTTATGTTTTTATCAAATGCAGCTGTCCGAAAGAAGCTTTGAGAATTAAATCAGTACTTCCCTCTATGAAAGTACCCAAAGTATCTTTTCCAGTTAGCCTGGTTGTGCCCAAACCTCCCACACTTTGAGCAGAAGCCAAAATGCTTCAGAGTGAGAGGTCATAAACCCTTCCTAACAATAAGAGTCTCAGTGTTTATTTCTTCCAAATTAGGCAAGAACACCATCTCACTGATAGGAAAAAAATGTGCAAGCCCAAATCGAAGAATGTAAACTGGGAGAAGAGTTCTTTTAACGAATCACAAACTGAAAAGGAAAGAAGTCAGGTAACATATGCCAGTGGATTTCCTATAAAATGGGGAAGGGTACACAAACACAAGGAAAATATATCTCTAATTTTTATTTTCATTAGTATCTGTTTGGAAAAGCAGGGTGATCGAGGCTTTCAAAAAAGAGAAGAAAGCAGCCCTGGCAGAACCTGGTGTTTATTTCCACTGTGCTCTGAATCCCACTTGCAGTGCTGTTGAGTGCACGAGGGATCGCGATTTCGATGAGTCTTGGTTCTTAGCCCCTATAATGGCCAGGAAAAGACTCTGTCCTTTGAAATTTGTTACAACTTGACTGGCTCTTTCAGGCTCTGAGAACCCTGATTTGGCCACTGGCCTGTTCTATTGCCTATGTCCAAATTCCTGGGTAAGCTCGTTTAACCCACCTTTATCCTGATAAGGTGCTATCTCTAAAACTAGCAATGGGGCCAACATACAAGGCCAAGGTAGCAATTAGTAAAGGAATACATGTACACTGTAGTGCAGGAACACAGTGAGAATAAATGTATATGCATATATTTTACATACTGAGTGAAGTGTCTGTCATAGCACCTCCTCCCTGCCTTGTGGCCTTTGTACTTCCCTGGAGGTGGAGAGGACAGAATTAGGCACTGGGAAAAAAATAAAAAAAATTTAAAAATAAATAAATAAATAAATAAAAACTAAATAAAGCCGGGCGTGGTGGCTCACGCCTGTAATCCCAGCACTTGGGAGGCTGAGGCAGGAGGATCCGTGCGAGTTCGAGACCAGCCTGGGCTACAAAACTGAGCTCAAGGCCAGCCTGAACTGCATAGTGAAACCCTGTCTCAAAAAGGCAAAAAAAAAAAAAAAAGAATTAGGCACTGGGAATCAGCACTAAGTGAGAACAGCCAGGCCACTTGTTGGTTCTCCCTAGTTCTCTTAATTGCTATCTCTAGAAGGGACATAACTCCTTCCTGTCAGGATTTGCCAGAAACCTCACCAAGGCCCTGACCTTTTCCTGCCTGTTACCCCAACTTTCCCTGCCATAGTCAGGGTCATGGTCACTTAGTGAAGCCATCATAAAGCCCAAAATAGGGAATTCTCCAGCAACCTCCTTCTGTAGGATACTCTAGACTCTAGGGAACTCTAGCCAGGTCACACAGAATATACCCAACCCTGAAGTCCCATTTTCCCCAGAACTGTCAGGTGGCACTGAGCCAGCCCTCATAAGAAGCACAGCACCCCCCAGAACCAGAAGTCACTCCAACTCTAACTCTCTGTGTGACCCACCAGGGACAAGGACGTGATAATGCTGATGAAAGTCACTTCCATCCTCACGCTGCTTGGAAATGTAGTTGACCTCACCAAGCAAAAGGGAAGTGAGAGTTTCTCAAACTATCTGGATGATTGAAGGGGAAATTCGTTTCCTTTTTCGTTTTGTCCAGTTTTCCAAATCATACATAAAATCTTTCTATTTCCTGTCAAGTTTGTAAATATAGCTATGAAAATAAAAACAATCTCTTCTTTAAGGTTTTGAAGAGATCTGACAATAGGATTTGGCCTTGAAGATCTTAACAGAGAAAATGCATTAAGTTTTACAGTATTTTCTGTGTCTGCCTTATGATTTAGCAAGCAATTCCTGTTAGCATGTGTGATCATCACAAAGACTTTAGAGTTGATTGCTATTCTGAGTTTCAAAGTATTTGAAACCACAAGGTGCAAGATGATATGATATTTGTGTTACTTTCTATTTCTGCCATACCAGACCATAACACACTTAGTTCAGCAAATACAATACAAACTTACTATATCATAATTATAGAGGACAAAAGTTTAATGCACCTCTGAAATAAAATTAAGGTTGCATTCTGTCTAACAGAATCTAAGAGAGAATGCATTTGTTGTAATGTATGAGTCGGTGCCAAAAGGAACGACAAGAGGATCTGATGAAGGTAGCTCAGAGGACTCACTGAGACTTGTCCCTCCATGACCCAAGAACCCCTGAAGTAAATCAGCTTTATTTTGGGTAGTGAGCATGATCTTGTGTGTAATCATTAAAGTAAAGGAGGAAGCCGGGCGTGGTGGCTCACGCCTGTAATCCCAGCACTCGGGAGGCTGAGGCAGGAGGATCAATGTGAGTTCGAGACCAGCCTGGGCTACAAAAGTGAGCTCAAGGCCAGCCTCAACTGCATAGAGAGACCCTGTCTCAAAAAGAAAAAAGAAAAAGAAAAAAAAAGTAAAGGAGGACTATATGCCCAGTTAGGAACATGACCACGATCTCCATCAACCTCCATCCTTTCCCTGTCATCAGTTTTACACAGGGGTCAACCAGTAGCATTCCAAGCAAGGGAGAAAGCAATAAAAGCAATAAACAGAGAGCCCACAGGTAAAGCTGCCATCTATCACCAGCTTTCTGGGACTCTCCCATCCCAGATTTCCGGGTGTTATGGTTTATGTCTAGTTGCCCCCCGCCCAAAGCCTCATGTAGTCATTGGGTGGGAACTTCTATAGATTGAAATTTGACTCATGAGTCACTGGGATTATGTGTTTTAGTACTGATGGGGTTATCGGTCTGAGTAGGGCTGGAACTATGGGTGTGGTCTAGGGTGGATATTCTAAGGCAGAGAGCCTGAATGTAATATAAAGAGAGACAGAACCGGGCATGGTGGTGCACACCTGTAATCCCAGCACTCGGGAGGCTGAGGCAGGAGGATCGGTGAGAGTTCAAGACCAGCCTGGGCTACAAACCTGAGCTCAAGGCCAGCCTGAACTGCATAGTGAGACCCTGTCTCAAAAAGACAAAAAAATAATAAATAAAGAGAGAGAGAGAGACACTAGAGCTATTGCTGTTGCTCTCTGCTACCCTGTTTGGTTGTCTGCCTCTGTCACCATTTTGTTGCTGTTCTGCCACCATGAACTGCTGCTCTCTGCCATGTGCCACTCAGCCTTGGATCCAGCCGAGAATGGACTGAAACCTCCAGTAACTATGAGCTAAATAAACCTTTCCTTCCTTCATTTCGAGTGTCGGGTATTTGTCCCAGCAACGAGTAAAAAGTAACTAAGACACTAGGATTTTCAGCAACAGACCACAGCTGCCCCTGGGCCCAGCTTATTATTCTCCATTTCTTGAAATGCCAGTTAGGCTACAGCATTTCCTGTTCACTCAGGTCACTGTCATTCTATTGTTTACCATTAGAAAACTTGGGTCCTTTCATGCACAAAACTCTGATTGCACAAGAAATACTACTAACAATTAACAGTGGGATCTCATCTTATTAAAAAGCTTTTGCACAGCAAAAGAAATAGCCAACAGAGTGAAAAGACACTCAAAATTTTACCCAGTTGTCTCCTAGACAGAGGACTAATGTCTAGAATATATGAAGAATTGAAAACTGTCAGACCCCAAATTTAAAGACCCAATCAAAAAAGTGATGACTCTACAATTCTCTGATGAAGAAGTACAAATGCCAAATAAACATGTGATATAAAAAAATCCTCAAGGCCATTGATCACTCAAGAGATGCCAACTAAAACAATGCTATGATTCCATCCCGTACCAGAAAGAATGGCCATTATCAAGAAATCAACCAATAATAAATTCTAGCAGGGATATGGGGGAAAAGGACTCCTTCTCCACTGTTGGTGGGAAGGTAGACTGGTGGACCGCTGTGGAAATCAGTGTGAAGCTTCCTCAAAAACCTAGGACTAGAAGTCTCATTTCAGCCAGAAGGAAGAACCCCTTATTGGTATTTTCCCAAAAGAATTAAAAGCATCATACCCCAGCAATATATGTGCACCCGTATTTATAGCAGATCAGTTCGTAACAGTGAAATCTTGTAAA
Source organism: Myocastor coypus (assembly GCA_004027025.1). Taxonomy (NCBI): domain Eukaryota; kingdom Metazoa; phylum Chordata; class Mammalia; order Rodentia; family Myocastoridae; genus Myocastor; species Myocastor coypus. The sequence goes on from PVJA010041617.1 coordinate 13,925, forward strand.
CAGCTCAAATGCCCACCAACCAATGATGGATAAAGAAGGTATGGGATTTTTTTATATAGTGGAATACTACTCAGCCATGAAAGGATAAACTTGGGACATTTGTAGTTAAATGGATGCATCTTGAGAGCATATTCTTAAGCGAAAAAAATCAGATGTGTATTTATAAGTATCACATTGTCTCTGGTGTGAGAAAATTGAAGTATAAATAAGAACCAAAACATATACTAGATATTATGAAACAGGAAGTAATTATTCCAAAGGAGGGCTAGTGGAGGAGGGAGGAAATGTAAAAGAAAAAAATGAGAAAGGAAGGATAAAATGGAAACAAAGCCTTATCGATAAGGAGTGGAAGAGCCACTGAAGGGTGAGGAGGAAAATGGGAGAAAGAGGAACCAAGGCACAGCCCAGACATGCGCAGATTCCCCCTGATGACCATGATCATTGTACCAATAAACGTAATAATAACTTAGCAAAGGAAAACTCAAGTCTTTATTTCTTACAGGCTGTAAATGGAGAGTCTTTGTGTCACAAAACCACATTTCTTTGACCTGTGCTGACGTTCCACCATCTTCATAGCCAGGAATGGTGAGTGAAGTCTCTTCCACACCCTACCTCTCTCACTCACTTTACTGCCTTTCAATCCTCCACTTTTTAAGATCCCAGGACACTAGCTTGGGCTCACTCAGATAATCCTGATAATCTACTTGTTTCAAGCTTTCTAACACAAAACACACCTGCAAGGTCCACTTTTCTATGGAAGGTAAAGTCCCAGGAGCAAGGAGGAGAGCATGGCCAGAACAGTGGAAAGAGACAAGGTAGATGGTGAAGCCAGGTGACCTTGGTGGGCTGGGTCTGAGCTCTGGGATTGCCACAGTTTGCAGGTGGGAAAGATGAGAAGAAACCCATGAAAAGAAACAAAGGGACAGCCAGTGAGTAGGAGGGAAAGAAGGGTGAGTAGTGAGGACAGTGTGCTGAGGTGTGAAGGAAGACGAAGCTTCGAGCTGACCACTGGACTTAGTGATGTGGAGTTTCCCGGTGACCTGGAAAAGAGCAGTTTCAGGGCAATTCTGGGGACAATGGATGTCTGACAAAGAACTCAGGACAGAAGGGGTTTTGTCCCAGGAAGGTATACACATGGTCATGCAGACCTGAATAAATGTCACTCAAATTAGTCATTAAAGAAATGCAACTCAAAATCAGAATAAGATACTACTTCCATGTATTAGGCCAGATATAGTCAACAAAATGGATAATAAGATCTGGAATGGACATGAAGAAATCTTGATACATTGCTGGTAGAAAGGTGAAAATATGGTGCAAGGGGACTGGAAAATAGGAAGTATGAGTCAGGGCTCTCTAGAGGAACAGAATCAATAACGTACATATACAACATGGGAAGTCCATCGACATGGAGGATTGGCTCAGGGTCTACGGAGGCCAAAACGTCCAGTGATCTTCTCTGTGTATGCTGAGGCTCAGGAATCATCAGTACAGCTCCCGTTCAAATGTGAAGGCCTGAGAACCAGAAGGGTGCTGGTATATCACTGGCTGGAATGTGTCCCAACTGAGTCCAAAAGCTCAGGAACAGGAAGTGTCAATGTCTGAGTGAGGAGAAGAAGGCTGTCTTCCCTGAAGTAAAGAGAATCCATTGGCCCATATTCTACTTCTTTGGTCAATCAAGACCCTTGGGAGATGGAATGGTCCCTGCTCATATTGGTGAGGGCGATCTTCTTTACTAGGTCTTACAATTAAAGTGCTAAACTGAAAACAGATTCAGCTGGAAGTAAAGCTTCACCAATGACTCTGGCATCGCATAAGCCAGTCAGGTCGACACATAAAATTAAACAGAAAAGAATGAAAGCCGTGAAACCTAATGAAGAAGGAAAAACAAACAAAAAATAATAATAATGACAGGCTGAATGTCACAGGTAAAGAGAGACAGGGAAAATTAGTGAAATTGTGATGCGCTGTGGCCCCAGATCGTGTCTCCTCCACACACATGCTGGAGAACTGTGAAAGCATTAAATCTCTGGCTTATATTCTGCGATCTGTACAATGGGAATATCTTCTTCCCAAGTGAAATAAATCAGACATAAGTTTAAATATCAAATAATTTTTCCCATATGAGAAATGTAAAATATAAATAAAGATAAAAATAAAAGGTAGTAAATAGGAAAAGGAGGAGATAGATCTTTTGCAGATGACAATGAGACAAAGAGATGGAGGGAAAGGGAAGGCAGAGAAAGAGAAGGAGCCATAGAAACTACACACACACACACACACACACACACACACACACACACACACACACTATAAAAAGCCTGCAAGACGAGATTGATTTCCCGCCCATATCAGTGACCCATCAGCATGCAATCCAGAATCCATCCTAACTCTCCCCTCTGGAGCCCATTAACAACTCTGCACAGACTGTGACAAAGCAGTGGAGGTAGAGACTTCCCCTACAGAGTCATAGGGTTCCCATGGAAAGGTAACAGAGAAGGGCACTCAGGGGCCAGGTCAGTGACAGAGGAAGAACCCTCAGTTGCAGGCAAGAGGATGCTGAATGTGCAGGAATATTCAGGGACTCTTGGAAGAAGTGACTGGACCACCTGTGTTCAGGGAGGAATGGCTACCAGGTCAGCCTATTCCAGACCAAGAACACCAAGAGCTGAACCAAAGCCAGCAGGTGACTGAAGGGGTCAGCCTCAGAGAGCAGTTATCCCAGGAGTGCTTGGTCCTCTGTTCTGTCCAGTTAAATCATCTTCAAGGGCTTGCTTACGACACCAACCTCACTGTAAACTGTAGTGAGCAGCCCCTTTTCTTCTAGACGTTGTTTATCAGTAGCCTGCGAATACAAAACAGAAGGTTCTGGAGAAGCTGGAAGTGGCTACAGTGTCCCAAGAGGCACCTAGATACCATCAATGTCCATTAACATGAAATGCTTATGAATTTCTTCAAAGCAGCAAGCAGTAGACCAGGCAATGACAACTGTGCTTAGTTCATGCTGTCCATATTACAAATAGAGGTAGGAACAGTAGAGACAGAAATAGGAGGTATCTGAGATTAGGGAGCGTAAGCTGGGCAATGTGTGACCTGTGAGTGACCAGCCTGGCCACCAGTTCCAGATATCACCTTGTCCTTGTCCTTCTGAGATTTCTGGTCTGTAATTTCTGCATACGTGATGTTATGATCACAGACATTTTGGTCCTGCTCCAATCGTGCACCTGGGTCATTGACAGAGTGGAGCTGGATTTTGTGCCAGGGAAACTAGTAATGCTCCCCAGCACGATGAACCCAAGACCACCCTGCTTATACCGCTATCACCTCTTCAGGACCTACTTCCTAGCAGGAAAGTGGAGAACAAAGAGAGCCCAGGGCCCAGTCCCTGAGCCCAGAAGGAGAAGTGCAACTTGCCTTGTTTCAGTGGCATGTTCTTCTTCTTATGAAGCCTCCAAATGCATAGTCCAGCTCCAAGAAGCAAAAGTATAGTCACCAAGCCCCCCAGTAAGCCTCCTGTGAGGCTAGCTGTGCGCTGTCCTGATATACCTGTTTCCCATACAATGAGAGAGTAAAAATAATTAAAGAGGAGAGATAGCTCAGCAGACTAAGTGCCTGCTTAGGCAAGCGCAGGGGCAGGGGCTCATGCCCTGGTCTAGCATGCTGTGCTTGTCCTGCTCCCAGGCACCCTAAACAGGCCACCAAGACTGGGCATGGTGGCACATGCCTGTAATCCCAGGGCTGGGGAGGCTGAAAGCAGGAGGGTCATTACAAGTCTAAGCTGTTGTGCCAAATGCATTCAGAAAGAAAAAAAGGAAGGAAGGAAGGTAGGAAAGGAAGGAAGGAAGGAAGGAAGGAAGGAAG
>PVJA010041618.1:0-10526 GCA_004027025.1 Myocastor coypus
CGTTAGACCCCCGTCGGGGTCGCGACCCACAGGTTGAGAACCGCTGCCCTAGAGTATCGCGGACCCCGCTGCGTTGTAGCATCCGCAGTGCCAGCACGGGGAGAGGTTGCAGCAACCTGTTCGCAGCGGCACGCGTGGGAGGGCGGTGCCGGGGTAAACTGAGGCCCGGGGAGCCCCGCGCGCGGGGTGCGACTCCCCGGCTGACGCGCGCCCTCGTCCCAGGTGGAGGAGGAGCTGGCGCGCCTGCACCGGCAGTTCCGGGGCGCCGAGGGCGAGCTGGACCAGTACTCGGAGGACCTGCAGGAGGCGCGGGCGCGGCTGACGCAGGCGGAGCGGAGCGCGGCGGACGTGAGTGCGCGGCCCGCGGGTTCCACACAAGTCGCGGCGGCGGCGGCGACGGCAGCAGGCCCCACCCACCCGGCCGGCCGGCGCTGACGTCACGGCCGGTGACCTCACGCCCGAGGCGGGCCGGGGCCGGCTGGGGCGGGGCGGGGCGGGGCGGGGCGGGCCGGGCCGGGCCGGGGCGGGCCTAGGGGACCCGGACCCGGCGCAGCCCTAGCCGAGCCGCAGACCGAGCGCCCGTGCGCCATGGCCGGGCTCAACTCGCTGGAGGCGGTGAAGCGCAAGATCCAGGCGCTGCAGCAGCAGGCGGACGACGCCGAGGACCGCGCGCAGGGCCTGCAGCGCGAGCTGGACGGCGAGCGCGAGCGGCGCGAGAAAGTGAGGGGCCCGCGCCCCGGCCGCGCTCCCTGCTCCCCCCTCCCGCGCCCCCCGCGCCCGGCTCCTTCCTCCTCCTCCCTCACCTCCTTCTCCTCCCCTCACCACCTCCTCCTCCTCCCTCACCTCCTTCTCCTCCCCTCACCACCTCCTCCTCCTCCCTCACCTCATCTTCCTCCTGCTCCCGCGCAAGCCCGGGGAGGGGGCGCCGCGCCCGGCCGGGCGGGACTTGGGGCCCCGGCCCAGGCGTCCATTGTCCTGGAGGCAGCAGCCAGCTCCCTCGGGCGCGGGGCGGGGGCGTCGCGTAACGCTTTGTCGCCTGAACTTTCCAGGCTGGGGCTGGGCTGGACTCGGTAGCTACGTGTCCGCGCCGGGCGGGGGCAGAAGCGCGGGCCGGAGACACCCCCTACCCCCCCCACACACACCCCGCGGCCTATCTCTGCACCCCGGGGGCGACTTGGGTCTTGGCAGCCGGTTCTGACCCGGTCGCACACCATGTGACTGGGGCGCATAGTGGGGTATTCAGCCCTGGCTCTTCCGCCCCCCCCAACTGAGAAGTTCGAGGTTCACAGAGGCCGGAGGGGAACCGCCGACTGGAGGGGTGCGGTGTGATTAGAATTGTAGGGGTTCCCGTGCTCAGCTGTTGGGTGCTAGACCGAGAGGGTGTACTGAGGACTTAGCGGGGGAAGGTAGGGAAGTGTACGGAGAAGCGGGGAGCGGCGCGGGGGCCCCAGAGGGGAGGCCGCCTGGCCGGATGGAGTGTGTACACAGAGACCCTCCCCGTGCGCGATCTGGCCACCCAGCGCTGAAGCCGGCCGGGGTGGCAGTGAGCCTCGTCCTGGGCTCCCAGAGGAGGCCGAAAGCCCCGTCGGCCTCCACAGTAGCTTCTCTGGCCTCTGTCGCCCTCTCTGCTCTCACCCCAAGGCGGCTGTCCCAGAGGACAATCCCCGCTGCTCCCGGATGGCCTCAGCCTCCAGCGACTAGGGGGTGGGCTGACTAGTGGGGAGGGGGGGCGACTTGTGGAGAGTTTGGGGCTTCTGGCGAAGAAGTTCACTTTACAGGGCGAGGAATGGTGGGGCGGGGGGAGCCCTCTCGGAGCGTCTGGCACAGAGCGCCAGGCCAGGCGTGTGGCAGACTTCTGGGCCTGCCTCCCAACAGCTGGTTTCGTTTAGATTTTTGTATGATTAACTGACATCTTCCTGTTCCTTTGCCACATGTATCTAGCAGGCCTCTTTTACCTTATAAGGAAAATCCTTTGTAGACTGTGGAAGGCTTTGATTGCAGGAAGGGGTGGAGCACAGAATGACTCTCGAGTGACTAGCAGTTTTTCAGAAATACATGTATGTGTATGTATGCGCAGTGTCTACACGTATGTGGGCAGCTCGAAGCTCTTTGGATTCCAGGGAGTTGAACACCTGCCAAAAAAATGTGGTTGCTACGATTCAGAATTTGCCACATCAGGGCTGTTTACTTTTTCTTCTTTCTTTTTTCCTTTTTGAGACAACTCAGGAATCAAGCACCTCTGTATGATTTTTTTTTTTTTTTTTTGTCTTTTTGAGGCAGGGTCTCACTATGCAGTTCAGGCTGGCCTTGGGCTCACTTTTATAGCCCAGGCTGGTCTCGAACTCACACTGATCCTCCTGCCTCAGCCTCCACCAGGCATGCGCCACCACGCCCAGCTCTATGATTTTTGAAAAGCGAGTTCTTGCCTGCCGAAGGGTACTGGATTGCTTTGTGGGGTGATGAAAACTCTGGAATCAGATGACACTGCTCCTTGCATAATTGTGTGACTACATTTTTTTTTTTTTTTTTAATGGAAGGAAATATAGCATCCTGACCTGAGGGCTAAAGTGACAAAAACTGAGGTCCCTGCTGTTAAGAAGAGGTGCCCTGGGTTGGGGGTTCCCCGCTGTTTCCTAGCACCACAAAGAAAAAAAGGCACCTGGTTATGTGGAAGGACTGAGTGACTTTCGTTTTTTTGAGGCAGAGTCTCCTGGTGTGACACAGGTTGGCCTCAAACTCACTGTGCTCCTCCTGCCTCAGCCTCCCTGGCCTCTGGGATTCTAGGCGTGTACCACCATGCCCGGCAGAGTGACATTCCTTGACAGATCCTATCAGTGATGAACATGCATCTCCACCCTCATGTTTTCAGGGATGTGGTGACCAGAAACACTTGTGGTGCCTGCTCTGTCTGGTTCTGGGATTGTGGGGCTGACAAACCTTTCTGATTTTGTGTCTTTGAGCCACGATTTCCTACTCTCGTTCAAGTGTTTTTATTTCTGCTGTGTCAACACGGCTGCAGAAGGTCCGGCTTCCCGCTAATTACAGCCGGGGCCTTCTCTGTCCCGGCAGGAAGAGGGTGGCATGGCCCCCTGGCCACTTTACTTCCTCCACGATTCCCTGCCCTGCTTCCGGAGGGGACCGCCCCAGTCTCAGACCTCTGCAGGGCTGGAGTCAGGCATGGAAAGGGAAGCGCCTCTGGCCGGGCTGGGCTCAGGAGCTGGTCGTCCCATCCAGCTCTGAGGCACTTGACCAATGACCACCACTGTGCCTAGCAGGGGCTGGCTCTCTCCAGGTTAGAGATGAGCAAGCTACGTGAGGGTGGAGGGCAAGTCGGGCCCCATAAGTCTTCCCCTTGCCTGCTCCTCCCCATGTGCCGGTGTGGCAGGCCTCAGAGCAGCTGTGGGACGCCACCAGGCTCCAGAGAAAGGTTCAGGGCACTGATGCAGCGGCTACGGGAGGCCCAGCCGGGTGCTGACTCGGCATCCGCGGTGGCTAGAGCTCGGCCATGCGCATTTCCTGCCTCACACACTCCATCAAAATAAGAGGTGTGTAGCCGGGCGTGGTGGCGCACGCCTGTAATCCCAGCACTCGGGAGGCTGAGGCAGGAGGATTGATGTGAGTTCGAGACCAGCCTGGGCTACAAAAGTGAGCTCAGGACCAGCCTCAACTGCATAGTGAGACCCTGTCTTAAAAAGACAAAAAAAAAAAAAAAAAAGAGGTGTGTAATCCCAGCACTTGGAGGGCTGAGGCAGGAGGGTTGGGAATTCAGGGCCAGCATGGGCAGCTTGGCGAGATCCTGGCTAGGGCGCTAGCCTAGCCCCAGATTCCTTGCCCAACATAACGTTTTGGTTTTTTTTTTAAGGCAAATACCAGGGCCAGGCATGGTGGCGCGTGCCTGTAATCCCAGCACTTGCAAAGCTGAGGCAGGAGGATCAGTGTGAGTTCGAGACCAGCCTGGGCTACAAAAGTGAGCTCAAGGCCAGCCTGAACTGCATAGCGAGACCCTGTCTTAGAAAGACCAAAAAAGGCAAATACCAGTACTTGAATGTCTTCTGGGCCTGTAGCCCAGGGTTCTTTCCTTTCTCGCTCTGTTTTTGTCTCTTTGCTTCTCAGTCCCAGTTAGCTGGAGACTGCTCCCCCTGCCCCTGCTGGTCAGGCATCCATCCTGGCTCTAGGGGGCGTGGTGCAGATGTGCTGGACCACGGGGCACCAAGGCTCCCAGGCGGGTCTCACTCTGCAAAGCCCATGGCCCACGCTCGATCCAACGACCCCTTAGAGAGCTCCGAGTCCACAGCCCTGGGTCTCATGGGCACAGCACATCCGCAGGGGACTATTGGAAAGGCCCATGCTTTTGAGAGGGCAATGATGGCGATTTCCACCCTTTTGTTGTTGTTTTGTTTGTTTGTTTGTTTGTTTGGTCATATCGGGGATCAAAGTGAGGACCTTGCGCCTTGCACTTGCCAGGCAAGCACTTACTCCACTGAGCTGCCTCCCGAGCCCTCCATCCCTTTGGATGGCACTCAGTAAGCGGGGGCATTTATCTATCGTGTTGACACAAGGGACCCATTGCAGGACAAGTCCCTAGGGCCTCGAGGCTCATGCTGAACTTTGTAGGTGCCGCAGAGAAGGGCACAGAGGGTCAAAGTTCTCCTTAAGGCTGGGGTGCGCGGGGGTCCTAGCAGGGCGCCCGGAGCTCTCACCGTAGGCCCGCCTGTGCCCCTTACCGTGGCTGTGCTCCGACTCCTCCAGGCGGAAGGCGATGTGGCAGCCCTGAATCGGCGCATCCAGCTGGTGGAGGAGGAGCTGGACCGGGCTCAGGAGCGCCTGGCCACCGCCCTGCAGAAGCTGGAGGAGGCCGAAAAGGCTGCAGACGAGAGCGAGAGGTAAGGGTGCCCCAGCACAGCGGCCGCACCACTTGACCTCGGGGAAATGGGGGTGAGACCCCAGCAGCGGGGAAGTAGGCGGGTAGGAGATTGCAATCGGGGGCTCAGAAAGCGCAGCTGTCTGGATGTTGCTCTCAGTACATCGTTGTCAAGGTGACCTGGGGAGGGGAAATGAGCCAGGTGGGGTGGCTCAGACCTGTGATCCCACATCTCGGGAGGCTGAGGCAGGAGGATCGTTGCGAGCCTAAGGAAAAAGGAAAGCGAAACTAAGAAAAGCTCTGAGATGTAGATTACTGGGAAGACTAAGTTCGATTCCTAGCATGGGAAGTAGGGGGGCGCTGGAAAAGGAAGAGGGCCATCTGCTCAGAAACCTCGCTCGCTGCGGGCCTGCTGTAGGCCCCCAGATGGTGGCAGCTGTGTAGAGGGCAGCGCTTTCCACATACTCCTGACGCGCGTGGCACCAGTACCCGATTTGGGTCTCCCGGATGCGCCAATCGTTCTCTTTTGGACTGAGGGGAGGTTGTGCGTCGCAAAACCTCCAGCCTCTGCTGATAAATGGGCTCCTTGTTGGCTGGGGTGTGGGCCAGGCCCAGGTCCCTGCATTTGTCCCAGGCACCCCCTTCACTTAGGCCTCCCTGAGAGAATCCCCCAGAAGACTCCTTCTGGTCATGGGGCTGTGCCCGTAGACTGGATCCTGCACCATTCACGAACAGGGGGACTCCCCCAGGTGGACAGAGGAAATGGCACCTGCTTGGCTGTTCCAGCACCTTCATGGGGGACGGGATAGCAGCTCCAGCAGCCACGGAGGTGGTGAAGGATGCCATCAGGCGCTGGTGGCTAGGGCTGGATTAACTGCTACTCCTGCCTGTGGTCTGACCAGCCTGGCTGGATGTCTCACTCAAGGACCTCCCCAGTGACACGGGGAGAGAGCCCAGGCGGGCGGGCAGGCCCGCGGGTCACTTGCCAGATTGCATCAGAATGCCAGAGGCCTTTGCTGGGCACTGCTGTGTCTCCGGAGAAAGAACCCCAGGCTTGCCCCGGAGGATCTAGACGCAGACGCTGCTCTGCCACTTGGGCAGTCAGTGTGTTTTTGAGATGGGGTCTGATCTGTTTGTTACCTAGGCAGGTCCTAAACTTCCAGGCCCCAGCAATCCTCCTGCATCAGCCTCCTGAGTAACTGGGACCATCGAGGTCCACCCAGGCACCCCGCTGGGCAAATCGCTTTGCTTCCTTGAGTATTGTAAGGGGTCTTCTAGCCGCCAACATCCTGCAAGCTTGCTCATGCTGCAGCTGAGGCCCGGGCAGATGCGCAGGGCATTGCGGGTCCGGCTGAGAGTGAGGGCAGTCGTCCGGGGGTGGACGCATTTGTCCAGCGAAGAGCAGGAGTAGGGATGACACCCAGGCAGGCGTGTTGGTGCTACAAAGAGCTACAAAGAGAGAACTTGCCTCCAAAACACCAAGCAAAGAGAGAATGATACCTGGGGAGGCGCCATTATTCTGAGCCGCCTCTTGGTGGGGGACCCATGATCCTCACCATTCCATTCCTAGCAGTAGTAGTTCAGGAAGCCACAGCGAGCTGACTTCCTGGCAGCCAGCTGCTCTGGGCGAGGCCCAGCCAGCAGCTGTCCCCAGGACATACCCTTCCTAAGTCGGGCAGATGCGGTGTAGTCCGGACCCTCCACACCCCTCACCTAGCTGAGTGTCCCTTATCCAAAATGCTTGGGACTGGAACTACTTCGGATCTTACTTTTTTCTCTCCCCCCCCCCAATTTTGGAGTATCTATGTTATCTATAACGAGCCCTCCCAGTCTAAAAATATCCATGTACGTTTCATATACGCCTGTAGCCCTAAAGGTAACCACATAGGTTCAACCACATATTTTCACTCTTTCTGTGTTTCCATGGCAACCTAGCAACACCTGCAGTTAGGTGTGGAATTTACTTGTGGGAGCTCAAAAAACTTGGGCTGGGGGTGTAGCCAAGTACTATAGCACTCACCTAGCATGAGTCAGGCCCTGGACTATGTCTCCAGCAACACACACACACCCCGGACTCGGAACTTCTTTGGACTTCCGGCCCTCAAGACTAGGGAGGCCACTTCCAGTGGTCAGGTGAGGGAGGCCCTGTCCACCCCTAAACCGCACAGGGTTTCCTCACTAAGTCCAACCCATCATTCTTCTCTGGCCCTGCGCTTTGTAAAGCCCTGCTGTGTCCCCTTCCCCTTGGCATGACTCCTGCCACTGCACCCCAGCCTCAGGGAGCTGGCACCCTGCTGCCGCGCTGTTCTGCAGGATACCTAGTCGGTCATGCGTTGGGCTTTCTTCTTGCTCTCGGAGTAGCCTGGCCTCGACATCATCTATTCTGAAAAGCCTCTTGTGAATCCCCTGGGCCCCAGGCCCCACCGCAGCAGGCCCCCCCAGCTGCCCCAGACGACCCTGGTTCCCGCTCTGTAGGCAGCGCGCTGCACTCTGCCCACCCCCACCAGCAGCTGTCCTGTCCTTGCGGGGGGGTGGGGCGGCCACGCCCATTTCCCAGGTTGTGGAGCGGAGGTCCTGGAGCTTAGAAGGGGGTCAGCAGAGCCTGGTCTGCAGCAGCGCAGCCTGCTCAGGGAATGCAGACTGGCTCAGAAGAGCGGGGGTGGTGGTCTGTGAGCGCACTGGGCGGCGGCCAGCTTGCTCTCTCTCTGCAGAGGGATGAAGGTGATAGAAAACCGGGCCATGAAAGATGAGGAAAAGATGGAGATCCAGGAGCTGCAGCTCAAGGAGGCCAAGCACATCGCCGAGGAGGCGGACCGCAAATACGAGGAGGTGAGTGGGCCGCAGGTGCTGGCAGCCAGAAGCGGGAGGAAATGCGGCTGCTGAGGAGAGGAAGCCGGGGCAGCCCAAAGGAAGCCCCGCTAGGCCGGCTGCCCGGCACACAGCTGTTTCGCCAGAGATACCCACATGGCCAGGAAACTCCTGCATGATGCCAGAAGGCCTTGCAGACACTCGGGCCCTCTGGCTGGGGACTTTGGCCCAATTTGGCAAGCCCCCGGCCACAGTGCAGCTCTCCCGTCCCTCTTGCACCTGCCTCTGGGGTTCACTGACAACTTTGCTAGCTGCTGGCCTCACTCCTGGAGCCCAGGAAAAGAGCCACTGGCTCCTGAGCTGAGGAGCCCACAGGAAGCCCCCGTTCTGTCTCTGCAGGTAGCTCGGAAGTTGGTCATCCTGGAAGGCGAGCTGGAAAGGGCGGAGGAGCGCGCAGAGGTGTCTGAACTGTGAGTCTCGGAACCGGCCTGGGGTATCGGAGGGAGCTGGTTGTTAGGAGCAGGCCCTGCTGCGGGCCTCTGCTGAGGTGGGCAGGCAGGCACCGGCACATCCTCTCGTTGCTCCCGTAGCTGACAGAGAGGCTATAACCGTTTGTGCCTCTCTACCCTTTGAAGTGTTACCAGTGTGTCCTTCTCCCAGGAAGATGTTGGAAAATAGGACACAGGTGACACTAGGGAGACCCAGGAGCCCCATTTCCTCTGAAAGGTCATTTTGAGTCTGAGACAGGGTGTCTCTATGCAGCTCAGGCGGGCCTTGAGCTCACTTTGTAGCCCGGGCTGGTCTCAAATTCTCAACGATCCTCCTGCCTCAGCCTCCCAAGTGCTGGGATGACAGGAGTGTGCCACCAGGCCCCACCTGAATTTTCTTTCTTTCTTTTTTTGAAAGCATCCCAAGTTGCAGAGGCTGAGGCAGCAGGATCTCCAGGAGTTCAAAGCCAGCCCGAGCTGCATAACAAAACCTTATCTTAAAAACAACAACAAAAAAAGAACCCAAGTTGCCCAAGCTTGACCTGAGCTCGTGATCCTCCTGCCTCAGCCACTTGAGTGACGGGGTTATAGGTCTGCCCCCCCATGCCCAGCAGGCCTTGCCTTCTGGATAGATCAGTGACCGGGCATGGCAGGCTGCCCTTCCGGTGTTGCAATATTTTGCATTGTCAGTGCTGGGCCTTGTCATTCCTGGGGGCATGGGGCAAGCTTGACCAGAGCTCTGCAAGCTCCGACAGATAAAACACCTTTTTCGTTGGCCTGGAATGAGGAATCCAGCTTCCCCGAGCACCCTGCAGTGCCAAGGGAGGTCTGGTTTTACAGATGTGCTCCGGGCTTGCTTCCGGGAGTATCCAATGTGAACTCCAAGGGCTGCCCGCTGGCCTCTGGAGTCCTCATCCTTACCCCTTCCGGTGTGGCCTCATGCATCATAGATTCCCCAAGTCCCCGCAGCCACTCCCTTGGCAAAAGCCCAGGAGTGCCTTGCGGACCTTCCAAGTGCTCCCAGCCGGCCCGCCTTGCCTCTGGCTGGTATGAGAAAGATTTGCTAAGTACACAACATGACATCTCAGAAAAATCCATGAACATTTTCCCCACATTCCTTCTGGAGGCCCTGGGCCACAGAGCAGAGGCGTCTCTCTGCAGACTTACTGTTGAAGAGAACTAAAGGCCTGCCATAAGGGAAGGTGAGACACCCTGACCCCTTTGTGTTTGTGCAGAAAATGCGGTGACCTGGAAGAAGAGCTCAAGAATGTCACCAACAACCTCAAGTCACTGGAGGCCGCATCAGAGAAGGTGGGTGGCTGGCCCAGGGCGAGGGAGGCTTGCTGGACTTTGTTCTTGGCTTCGGCCAGATTAATCTGAACGTGCCAGGGTATCAGGAATCTGACCTTCATCCGTCAGCCGCGGCTCTGTGGCCCGCACCCAGGGTTTCCACCTGCAGAGAGAGCTGACCAGTGGCTGGACTTACCAAGGCTCAGGAACCCTGTCCATGGGGTCCTAGTGCCTGTGTATGTGTATGTGGTTTTGTTTTTGTTTTTTCTTGTTTCAGAACTTTTGTTTGTTTATTTATTTTTATGGCTGGCTCAGCCTGCCCCGAGGGCAGGGCTGGCGCAGCATGTGGTGCAGGGGATTGAACTGCAGTCCCTGCAGCCACCTAAGCTTTCCCAAGCAGGCACTTTAGACCACTGAGCCATCCTGCCAGGCCCCCTGTGTGTGTTTTAATGTATGTGTGATTGAACCCAGAGCCTTACACCGACTGGGCAAATGTTCCACCACCTAACTATAGCTCCCTCTGTGTGTGTGTGTGTGTGTGTGTGTGTGTGTGTGTGTGTGTCGGAACTTAACTTCTTTTTTTTATGTTACGGCCAGCTCAGCCTGCCCTGGGGATGGGGCTGGCGCAGCATGTGGTGCCAAGGATCAAACCTCGGTCCCTGCGGTTGCCTAAGCTTGCCTAAGCACATGATTTAGACAGCTGAGCCATCTCGCTGGCCCATGGAACTTTCTTTCTCTTTGTCTGAGATAGGGTGTTACTGTGTAACCCAGGCTGGCCTTGAACTCTCAGCAGCATTCCTGCCTCAGCCTCCCGAGTGCTGGCATTACAGGAGTGCACCATCATGCCCACCTAGCCCCTTTTTTGAGACAGGTTCTCATGGAGTTCCCCAGGTCACGTGTGACTCTCCTGCTCCGCCTCCTGAGTAGTTTGCACCACAGTCTGGCTGAGTCACATGGCGTGTGAGGATGGAGACGCAGTCTTGAGTGCCTGGTCCGCCTCCTCTCGGAGAGCCGAACGAAACAGCAAATGCCAGGCTTCCCTGCCACCCGGAGCCCTGGCTTCTTCCAGAATTACCTTC
>PVJA010041619.1:0-17786 GCA_004027025.1 Myocastor coypus
AACCTGTTGAGAGGCTTGAGGCTTGAGGCAGGAGGATCAGTGCAAGTTCGAGACCAGCCTGAGCCACAAAAGTGAGCTCATGGCCAGCCTGAACTGCACAACGAGACCCTGTCTCAAAAAGACAAATAAATAAATAAACAAACAAACCTGTAGTGCTGACAACTGAGAACAAACCAAATGCACACCACAGAATCCTCTGAAGGCTCAGGAACTGCCAGAACAAGTGAGGGCACAGCTGACTGGAGGTTTATCTTAAGAAATAAACCATACATGATGAAGGACAGGGGTATCTTAACAAGTGACAAATTATGTGACCATGAACATGAAATATTCTTTTCCTGAACCCAGATTATCAGCAGCTATATTTCAACCCTTCAAGCAGAAAACCAAAATGTCTAGGAAATCTGACCAGACCAAAAACATTATAGATACTCTCAGTCAACCCAGACCAATGAGTTTAATTTTGGCCATACCCTGGAATCACTAGGAAAGCTTTAAAAGAAAAAAAAAAAAAAAAAAATACCAATGAGGGGCTGGGGAGATAGCTCTGGAGCACACGTGCCTGCCTGGCAAGTGCAAAGTTGGGAATTTGAACCCCAGTCCCAGCAAAAAAAAAAAAAAAAAACACAATAGGGGCTGGGGAGATAGCTCTGTGGCACAAGTGCCTGCCTCGTAAGTGCAAGGTCCTTGAGGTCAAACCCTGGTCCCACAAAAAAAAAAAAAAAAAAAAAAATGCTTACCTAAGGAGATACAAATCAGAACAGTGGTCTCCTCTAGGCAAGGAGTAGAAACCTAGAAGAGGTAGGAAGGGACCAGGGCATGGTGTTGCATAGTAAGACCCTGTTTCAAAAAAATAAAAATAAAATACTGCTAGATCCTACCCCTAAAGATTCAGATGTGCTATTTTTTGGTAGCAGTCACAAGGATATTATTGAGTTTCTCCATATAATTCTAATATGCAACCATTGTTGAAAGCATTGCTTTAATTTCTAGATTATAACAAATGAAAATGAAATCAGAAAAATCTTACAAATTCAGGGCCTCCAATTAGCTAACAGCCATCCACTCTTAACCATAAACCCAAAGAATTATCAGCTAGCTTCTGAGGAGCACCTCTACTAATGAGGGTATGTCAATTGAAAAACAACTGGAAACAAACTATGTTTAAGAAAAAAAAAAGAGGAAGGAAGGCAGGGAGTAAGGCTAGGAGGAGAAATTATCTTTAACATCCTTAAATAGAGAAGAGAAGATAAAGCTTCCAAGGAATAAGGAAAGAAATGGAGAAATAAGTGACTAGAAGAGAAACAGCTGAACCTACCAGCCTACAAAAAGAAAAATAGTCCAGCAGGCAGGCTGGGCTCACTCACAGAACCCCAGAGAAGCTCAGGATCTGAGAATCTCCCAATCTCAGGTAGAAAGGTACAGGGCTAAAGAGAAGGGAAGAGATTTCAAGTCTACCAAAGATGCAGTTAGACTAAGGTCCCACTTTTGCCAACACTACCCTCTCAATTTATTATCAGAAACACTGACCTGATAAGACTCTAGACTCAAGAGTAGAGCAAGCCTCAGAGTGTTTTTGGTGAAAAGCAGCTCCCCCACCAACAGCTCACTTTCTTTGACCAGCTCTTGGAACACTGGGAGTCAGACAAAAGCAGTAGTGCTTCCTTAACCACAGGGATTATAGTCCCAGAACCTCTAGTGCAGTTCTTCTCAACCTTTCTAATGCTGTGACCCAGCATTAATACAGTTCCTCATGTTGCAGTGACCCCAAACCAAAAAATAATTTTGATGGCTACTTCAAAACTGTAATTTTGGGGCCTAGCGGGATGGCTCAGTGGTCTAAAGCGCCTGCTTAGGAAAGCTTGGGCGGCTTCAGGGACCGCGGTTCGATCCCTGGCACCACATGCTGCGCCAGCCCTGCCCTTGGGGTGGGCTGAGCCGGCCATAAAAATGAGTGAATAAACAAACAAAGGTTCTGAAACAAGAAAAAAATAAATAAATAAAATACAAAACTGTAATTTTGCTACAGTTATGATTCAGAATGACTTTAGGTGACCCCCGTGTTTTGGTCGTTCAACTCCCGCCAGGACCACAACCCACAGGTTGAGAACTGCTGCTCTAGTATAGCAATGTACCACCCAGCCTCATTTGACAGTCTTCATCACCTCAGTCTCTGGAGTGCTGAGATGACAGAATACATCACCTCACCCAGGTGTAAATACTTAAAATCACTTGTAGCTAACTGACAGAGCATGCTTGTAGTCCCATGTTGTAGGGTTGCTGTGAATTCGATGATGGACTATCTTAAATACGTGCCCCACACACACAAAAATCTTCACTTGTGAGACATTTGAAGTACCAGCCTCCTGGTACTGAGGCTGAGATATGAGGATTACAATTTAAGAGCACTTCCTGGGCAGTTTAGTGATTTAGGAAGACCCTGTCTAAAACTTGAGATAGTATCAAATCCACAATCAATGTCTTAGACAAAAAACAAACAAGGCAACTGCACAATTCAATGTGTCTTCCACCTTACACATTTATCACACAGTGGCTATAACTTTTGTAGTTTTAAGTACTACAGCAAAACACAAATTTCTTTTTCCTTCTTTGTAATTTTACAATAAATTAATTCTTATTGTAAACCTTAACATCTTACATCTTTTTCTTTCCTCATTAAGTTAAGAAATTCCACCCTTTCACTTATCAGAAACACTTTAAAGTTGCCAGGGATGGAGCAGCACAGTGCCTGCCTGAAAAGTGGGAAGCCTTCAGTTCTATTTCCAGTACCGAAAAACAATCTGCCAGAATCTCTGCTCTTGCACTTCCAAACATTAAGTTAAACAAGAAGTACTTGCACACAAGCACTACAACACCAATACAGTCAATAAGCAACTACCTAGTGATATATAAAGCCTACATATGTGGGATAAAGGATGTTTCACATCACACCTGGACAGAGCAGGTCAGCTCAAGACTTCATCATCTAACTCCAAATAGCATACAATTTAAATTATTTCTAGGATTTTGTATATAATACTTTCAGAGCTTGGTTGAAAGAACTCAAAAGCGACATACGGTAGCAGGGAGATAAAGGGGACTACTGTCCGTTTTCCTAGTTTGATTTACATGCCACTCTTGCACCCTGCCAAATTAATTTCCATCATAGTACCTCTCCAAGTGGAAGACAAAGATCTTTAATTTCCAGTTATTCTCAGTAGATTCTAAGTTCCTTAAGAGTGGGGGCAACATTTTAATCAGCTTTTTATCCCTAGAATCGAATTGTGGCCATCAATATACCATACTGTATAAATCTTTACTTACACCTTGACATTGGAAATACCATGCCAAAAATAACACACAACTTAGAACACGCAAGTACACTGTATAACCTGAAGGAGGTAATGAACAAAAAAAAAAAAAAGGAACTCCAAATTTATTTATGAAATGATGTCTGACAATAGTGCAAAATACCCCAGAGACCTCACCCATCAAAAGTCAGCTACATTCCCATATGCTGGCCACAGGTGATTTCCCAAACTAAAGATTAAATCCAGGGCCTCTACATCCTCAGCCCTTTTTAATTTTTTTTTTTTTTTTTTTTTTTTTTTTTTTTTTTTTTTTTTTTTTTTTTTTTTTTTTTTTTTTTTTTTTTTTTTTTTTTTTTTTTTTTTTTTTTTTTTTTTTTTTTTTTAAAGACAGGATCTTCCTAAATCACTAAACTGCCCAGGAAGTGCTCTTAAATTGTAATCCTCATATCTCAGCCTCAGTACCAGGATTATAAGCATGTGATACACTTCAAATGGCTCACAAGTGAACATTTTTGTGTAGGGGGGGGCACGTATTTAAGATAGTCCATCATTGAATTCACAGCAAGCCTACAACATGGGACTACAAGCATGCTCTGTCAGCTAGCTACAAGTGATTTTAAGTATCATTTACACCTGGGTGTGGTGATGTATTCTGTCATCTCAGCACTCCAGAGACTGAGGCCAAGAAGACTGTCAAACGAGGCTTGGGTGGCACATTGCTATAGTCCCAGCACTCAGAGACTTGAGACAGACTGCCAGGAGTTTCAAGGTCAACCTAAACTACAAAGCGAGACAGTCTCGGGGCCCGGCGGGATGGCTCAGTGGTCTAAAGCCCTGCTTGGGAAAGCTTGGGCGGCTTCAGGGACCGCAGTTCCATCCCCGGCACCACATGCTGCACCAGCCCTGCCCTCGGGGCGGGCTGAACCCCCCATAAAAATGAGTGAATAAACAAACAAAGGTTCTGAAACAAGAAATAAATAAATAAATTAAATTTTTTTTAAAAAGCGAGACAGTCTCAAAAAACCCCCTAATGTAAATAAACATTATTTATGATAACATCAAAAACCATCCAATAGGGCCCGGCGGGATGGTTCAGTGGTCTAAAGCGCCTGCTTAGGAAAGCTTGGGCGGCTGCAGGGACCGCGGTTCAATCCCAGGCACCACATGCTGCGTCAGCCCTGCCCTCGGGGCGGGCTGAGCCAGCCATAAAAATCAGTGAATAAATAAAAAAAAAGGTTCTGAAACAAGAATAAAAAAAATAATAAATAAAATTTTTTAAAAAACCATCCAATATCTCAGAATAATAAAAGTATGACTTCACAGAAAACTATAAAACATTATCTAGCAAAAATTCAAAAGACCTAAAGGAAAGATACTCCATGTTCATAAATTGACTCTACATTGTTGACTTGTTCGCTCAAAAATGATATACAACTTTAATTCCAATTCCAAATTTGTGAAAACTGACAAGCAAATTCCAAAATGTTCATGAAAATGCTTAACCAAGAGTGATCTACACAATCAAGAAACAAAGTTGGTAGGCTTATACTACCACATATCAAGGATGCTTAGATCTATACTAACATATTGCTGATAATGCAAGGATAACAAATGAAACAGATCATGAGAAGCACACCCATCCATATAATCAACTAATTTATTTTTGTTGGTACCATTTCTGTGATGCTGAGATTCAAACCCAGAGCTCCATGCATGCTCAACTTGTCTTCTATCTACTGAACTACAGCTTAGCCTAGTCATCTCATCTGTAAAAAAGGCCACATGGTACAGAAGGATGATACTTTCATTAAATAGTGCTAGGTTAAACAACCATAGGTAGAGGTGAATATTCTCTCTTACTGCCCATAATTACAGACTTTTCATTGTATGTGTTAACTTAAGAAAAACAAAGGGAAATTTCTATAAAGTAACATGGAAAAATATCTTCCTATTTTTAGGCAAAGCAGGTATGTCTTAAAACACACAACATAAAAAAATATATTTCATAAGAATTAAGAATCTATAGCCTGGGGCTGGGGAGATAGCTCTGTGGCACAAGTGCCTGCTGGGCAAGTGTAAGGTCATGAGTTCAAACCCCGGTCCTGCCAAAAAAAAAAGAAAGTTATAGCCAAGCATGGTGACACACACCTGCAAATCCCAGCACTTGGAAGGCTGAGGCCAGAGGATCAGTGTGAGTTTGAGACCAGCCTAGGCTAGAAAAGTGAGCTCAAGGCCAGCCTGAACTGCATAGTGAGACACTGCCTCAAAAAGACAAAAAAAAAAAAAGAATCTATCAAGGCACTTGAGGATTAGCTCAATTGTTTAAAACGCCTGCTTGGGCAAATTCAATCAGGCACAGGAGATGATGGTTTGATTCCCAGCTCCACATGTTGCACTAGACCTGCTCTTAGGACACCCTAAGCCAGCCAAAAAAAAAAAAAAAAAACCTATCAAAACACCACCAAAAGAATAAAAAGGCAGAGCTCGAAGTATAGCTCCATGGTAATACTTGTACAGCATGTGCAAGAATCTGCATTTAATCTTCAACACTGCTAAATAATAATAATAATAACAATAATAATTAAAAGGCTATTTTAAAAGTCACTGGTAACCAAGCATAGTGGTGCATGCCAGTAATCTCAGCACTCAGGAGGCTGAGGCAGAAAGGAATGCCACAAGTTCAATGCCAGCCTGGGATACATAGTGAATTCAATACCAGCTTGAGAACTGGGTGTGGTGGCGCACACCTGTAATCCCACACAAAACGTGATCCCAGCACAGGAAAGCTGACACAGGAGGATCATTGAAAGTTCGAGACCAGCCTGGCCAGGGCTACAAAGTAAGCTTAAGGCCAGCCTGAACTGCATAGGGAGACCCTTTATCAAAAAAAAAAAAAAAAAGCTCAAATTTGAGCAGGCTTGGTTGCACACACTTGTAATCCGAGCACTTATTAGAGACTGAGGCAGGTCCTCCTCACAAGTTCAATCCTGTCCTGGGCAACTTAGCAACTTAAAGAGACTCTCAAAATTTTAAAAAGGGGGTAGGTAGGGTGAGACTGGATCTCAGAGCAATGAGTTCAATCTTTAATCTTTCCCTCCACCAAAAAACGATATCCAAACTAGGAAAATTCAAAATAAAATCACACAGATATATTACTGCAACTCTCTCTACCAGAATAGCAGCTATTTTTTAAAGTGACAAGCATCAGCAAGGTCATGGAGTAACTGGAGTATCGTTCCCTCCTAACTCATGCAACCACTTGCAGAAAATGTTCAACAGAACCAGAAGTTTTAACCTTCAAATACCTCAAAAACCAACTCCACTCCGATGTAACCCAACATAATGTTCTACTTCTTGATGTGTGATGGATCACTTAGTAAAAATTTATTACATGTTGTAAACTTTTTTTGTATATTGAACTTCAACAAATGTCCTAAAATTTTTTGGCAAAACTCAAGAGATCTTTAGACAACCATTTTAGAACAGAAAAGCAAAGCTGTTATTACACAGATAAAGTTTTCCCACTAAAATTAAAAAGGAAAAGGCAAGGTATTAACACATTTCAGAACAATGATAAAAACTAACAATAGCTATCATTTTTCTCTAACTACATGAAGCACTGGAAGTCATTCTTTCAGCAAAGAAAGGAGTTTATTATTCTACACTGTAACCCAAAGAAACGATTTCTTTGCCAAAATAACACTGCTGCTTTTCAAAATCACCTCTATCACAGGAGGAAAACGGGAACCATTCCAAAAGTTTTGGTTAACTCTTTGGAGAAAGAACGCCAACAACGTAGATGATCAAAGTCACCCAAAAGAAAGACAGAAAAATCACGGCACTCTCAAGTAGACGAGAACACCACACATCGAACTACAGGAAACCCTGCGGTTAGTTTGAGGCTTGCCCCGCTAGTCATAAAGTGATTCAGAGCTGGCTACTAACGATCCTCAAGCGCATCCTTAGGCATCACCTGGCACACCTGAATGGCCACCACCCGCACGGAACCACTGCCGTGCGCACAATCCCAGAGACCAAATAATGAGGCCAACTTTGCAAAAAGGAGCGCAGGAGACTTCGCCCCTCGGTTACAGCGAGGGAATAGGCTTCAGGTCTATGGGGCAGAAGATGGGGAGAACGTCCGGGTACGCCATGGGGTTTACGAGGAAGTGCCCCGAAGCCGCTGTCTGCCCCTCCACCTCCGTGGAACTCCACAGGAAGCCCCGCCAGCGTTTTCCCCCTGGCCCAGGGGCGGAGGGTCGCGACGGAAGGCGGGGTCAAGGCCAGCGCGGGGGACTTAGGCCCCAGCGGGGCCCAGCGCGCAGCAACTTTGGCGACGCCCCATCCCGCTGCGCCTCGGCCCGGTCGTGCGCCCCACAGAACCGCGACCCTCGTTCTGTCTTCCCGGCCTGGCGCGATGCCCCTCACCTTGGAAACGTTGGGTGGACTCCGCCGTCAACATTAACGTCCCATCCAGTCGCCAGCCGCGCCGCACGTCCCAGCGCCTCGACCCCACTCCGCGCCCCGCGGGCCGCCTTCCCTGCGTGCCAGGCGCACAGCGCTCACTCAGGAGTTTAGGGCCCCCTGGCGACCCTTAACCCGCTTCTCCGGGCACCGCCGCAGACCCCACCGCCGCCCAGCCCAGCTCCTGCCCGTCTGTCCGCCTGCGGCTCCTCCGGCGTCCGGCCCGGTCGCGTCAGGGGAGCCCAGGGCGCAGGCGCAGCAGGCCCTTAAAGAGACCCAGCCGCCTGTACCGCATAATGGGTTCGAGCAGGTTAGGGGCCGGGCGTGTTGGCCGAGAAAAGCAGAAGCCGAAGGGATTGGACCGAGGGAGCGGAGGCGGGGAGATCCCTCTCTCTTCTCCGCCCCACTTTCACAGCGCTGGCCCGCCTCCGCGCGAACTGCTGACTTCCCCGGCCCTTGGCTCGCCCTTTCCCTGCAGAGGCTGCGAAGACACGCCCTCGCGGAGCGCCCCGGCGACCCCGCGCCGGGGCTGCGGGCTGCTGGCCGCGCACTGCCCACGCGACGCTATGTCAACCTGGGGCGCGCGGTGACGACGCGCGGGCTTCCAGGGCCTCCCGCAGCTTGCCTTAGGTCACCCTCAAAAGCATTAATCATTGTGTAAATGGTACTTGTGACTGGAAAACACTTTCTTCAGTTATCTGGACGCAGTGAATAAATGCAGACTCCAGCAGGGGGCAGAACTGGGGCGCCTGTCTGTGAGGGCCTGCCGGGCAGCCGTCCAACATCAACCAAGGAATTCTTAGAAGGAAAAGACCTTGGTTCAACAGAGAAACCATCTATTCAGTCTAGCCCAGAAAAGCAGACAAGAAATAACAAAGCCAATATGTCACTTTAGTTACATTTTTAGACGTGACAAAATGATAGTAATTAGCTCGCGTATGTACATGACACTCTGAAATTATGAGACATACCTGGTTATTTTCTAATTTGTTTATAAGACAGTCTTAATAAGGGGTTCCACTGTGGTAAGCATTACAAAAAAGAAAATATTTTTTCAGCAAGATTAGGAAATAACAAAAAAATAGGAAGTAAAACCGTGTCCTCCACCCAGAAAAAAGCTGAAAATTTCGAGTTAATCTAAGGCAAATTTTTGCATAACTTGAGGTCATGCCATTACTTACAGTCAATTTCAATGTACAGTTTCATTATAATTTATCTTACATGAGAAAACAGACATTCTGATGATCTATGGCTCCTTCCTGTAGTCAGTCTATCAACAAATTCCGTAGATTTTTACCAACCAATTTTTTCTCAAATCTGTCCTTTTCCAGTTCCTCCATAAGCATCTTCACCTGAAAGGTGGGGGTAGGACCACCAGCCTAATGTTAGTTTATCTATATGCCCCTCCGCCAGCCCTTCTCTAAATCTTTTACCTTGTTCTTTTGTTTTTGTTTTGAGACAGGGTCTCACTTTGTAGTAAAAAGCTGACCTTGCACCCACCATGAGGCTGGGGTCCTTACAACTAGGCTCTAAACCTTCATATGATAGAATAATTTAAAAAAAAAAAAGTGCAGTGTGAGCCTGTCAATTCCCAACATAATCACCTCCAGTTTCCCATTCTAACTCACCAAGCTGTGCATGATCAGGTACTTTGCCCACGTCTTCTCACTGGTCACACAGCAGTCCATCCTGCTCTCTTTGTTCCAGCCCCACAGACCTATTATTTTCTGTTTATCAGCTGTCTCCCTACAGAGGGTTTGCTCACATTTTGTTCTTTGCCAACCATCATCCTTCTGACTCTAGCCTTAGTCTTAGTCTCACCTTTTTTTGTTTTTGTTTTTGTTTTTAGTCTTTTTGAGACAGGGTCTCATTATGCAATTCAGGCTGGCTTTGAACTTTTTAACTCACTTTTGTAGCCCAGGCTGATCTCAAACTCACAGCTATCTTCCTCCCTCTGCCTTCCGAGTGCTGGGATTACAGGCATGTGCCACCCAGCCTGGCCTTAGTGACCTTCCACCTTTGAAAAGCACCTGCTGATCTTCCTGTGTTGGTTCCTCACTGCTACCAGTTTGCATGAAACTATAATTTTGTTCCTATTTTGGTGAATTTTTGTTTCTCCCAATAGACCATTAGCTTCATAATGTTAGAATCTTGGTTTGCTTTGTTTCACAGGCTTTTTTAATTTCTTTAGTACATATTTGCTCAATGGATGAAAATCGTAGGTGCTAGATCTTAAACTAGATGTGTCTTAAAGATTACCTAAGCTACAAATGGTAAAATGTCACAATTTGACATTTAGAGTCAGTTTTAAAAAAAATTATTTTAGCCGGGCGTGGTGGCGCACGCCTGTAATCCCAGCACTTGGGAGGCTGAGGCAGGAGGATCGATGCGAGTTCGAGACCAGCCTGGGCTACAAAAGTGAGCTCGAGGCCAGCCTGAACTGCATAGCGAGACCCTGTCTTAATAAGACAAAAAAAAAAAAAAAAAGTTATTTTAAAACATTTACAATGATTTGTTTAAAATTATGATTCCACTTATTTGAAATTCCAGAAAAGGTAAAACTAATTATGGTAGAACAAAATCATAATGGGACAGTAAGTGTAGCTATATGGTACTTCATGTCCCTAGGATGCAGGATTCCCTGGGTGCAATCTCTAGAACCATGCTGATACATGCAGAAAATAGAAACCATAAACTGTTCAGTATCCCCAACACTTTGCACAGTAAGCTGTTCAACAGCTATATTGAATGATGAAAAATAAGCCTATTGTTGACTCTATTGATATGAATTACGTTATAGTTATATGAAATATTTATATATTATATATCCTCTGAGAACTAAATCTTCTATAGTAATGCAAATGGCTGTACTACCATATAAAATTTTTAATTTATATTTTTAGGCTTGGGATGTAGGTTAGTGTAGAAGACATGCCTAGCACCTACTAGGTTTGATCCCCAGTACTGCAAAATATATATTTTAAAATATGTTTATATCTGTATAGTTTATACCAACTCAGCACTGCTACACTAAATACCTGTGATATATTTTAAATGAATAGGAGAGAAGCTTGCATCATTAACTCTGAGCCTCTAGTGCTATTCCTGGGCCTCCAGTGCTATTCCTGGCTTATACCTTTCTTTCACCAGATCATCAATTTATCTGATGAAAGAGCTTAAACTTTAACCTTTCACTGAGATAGCTAATTCCAGTTGGAGAAAGGGCTGGTTCTAATCTTTCACAAGTACTTGAGCACTTGCATAAGTGAAATCTTCCTGTGTGAATCCCATACTAACACCACCTCTGCTCCAGCTCCTGTCACTTTGCATTTGCATTCTCAAACCTATGAGAAGAAGATAGAGCAAGCATGGCACAGGGGGCTTCAGCACCCTCCTCAGAGGCAGTTTTCTTTGCAACAGTTCAAATAGCAAGTTGCAATTTCCTATGGTCTAATATCACACACCCAGGGATTTGGATCAGTCTCTAGGAGAGAAATCACTCTCAACCTAGTAAGAGTTGATCCTAGAATACTATGCCCTTAACTGCCAAATGTCTTCAAGCCAACTTCAGCCCATTGCTCATAAAGAGAAAAGGTAGGGGAAACATTTTCCAGAGGCCAAAGCAAACCCAGATACAGAAAAGGAGCTCACCTGTGAAGTCAAACTCACTGACCGTAAGCCAGTAGCCATGTGTGTTTACACCTACAGTTTCAGTTCTCATTCTCATTTCAAGTGCTTGATAAACCAGGTGTGGTGGTGCACGCCTGTAATCCCAGCACTGTGAAGGCTGAGGCAGGAGGTTCGGTGTGAGTTCGAGACCAGCCTGGACTACAAAAGTGAGCTCAAGGCCAGCCTGAACTATATAGCAAGACTCTGTCTCAAAAAGACAAAAAAAAAAAAAAAAAAAAAATTAAGTGTTTGATAATAGTGCACATAGCTAGTGGCTATCATCTATGACAGACCCCGACAGAGAAAGAGTCCATCTATCAGAAAGAATGGCTTTAGACTTACCACTTTTACCTTTACTATATCCATTGCTTGCAAGTCTCTGACCTCCATTATAGGAAAGAACATTTGTGGGTTTTTTTGTTTGTTTTGTTTTGTTTTGTTTTGTTTTGTTGCCTTTTTGAGACAGGGTCTCGCTGTGCAGTTCAGGCTGGCTTTGAGCTCACTTTTGTAGCCCAGGCTGGTCTCGAACTCGCACCGATCCTCCTGCCTCAGCCTCCCGAGTGCTGGGATTACAGGTGTGAGCGGAAAGAACATTTGTGAAGCAGCATATCTCTTGTCACTTGGGCATATCCACAGAGACTAAAATTTGCTACAGTTGTAAATAATAAGCTTTGTAGCTCTAGAGTTTAGACATTTCTATATGTGATACTGGACATTAATACCATCAACCAAAACAACAGATTTTTGAATTGTGGCACTAAAATGGAACAGCAATAACTTCTTTTTTTTTTTTTTCTGGTACCAGGGTTTAAACTCATGACCTTGCACTTGCCAGGCAGGCACTTGTGCCACCGAGCTATCTCCCCAACAAACAATTTTTTTTCTTTTGTGGGACTGGGGTTTGAACTCACGACGTTACACTTGCCAGGCAGGCACTTATGCCTCGGAGCTATCTCTCCAGCCCAGCAATAACAATAACATATTAACTTCTACTCCAGCCCCTAAAATGTCAGGTTTTTTGTTTTGTTTTGTTTTGTTTTGTTTTGTTTTGTTTTTTGTACCAGGAACTGAATTCAGGACCCTGTGCTTGTCAGGCAGGTACTTGTGTCCCTGAGCTATATACCCAATACAAAAATCAGTTTGTTGACTTTTTGAAATACCTGTTTTGAGACAGGTGTGGTGGTGCACACCTGTAATCCCAACACTTGGGAGGCTGAGGCAGGAGGATCAGTGCGAGTTCGAGACCAGCCTGGGTTACAAAAGTGAGCTCAAGGCCAGCCTGAACTGCATAGCGAGACCCTGGCTCAAAAAGACAAAAAAAAGAAAGAGAAGAAAGAAAGAAAGGTTTTAAAGTAAGATAAAATTTTTGGTTCAACTACAATTAGTAATTTTACTTAAACTATCCAGTTTTTTGCAAACTTATTAGTTTGCACTTCTGTATTAGTGCAAATGATGACTAGAAATCATAAATTGTACTTGCCAAAAGGGTTGAATCTCTTTAAAGCCCCAATCTTCTCCTCTATACCCCAGAAATGATAACAATATGTGTTTAAACATTGTGATGATAATTAAATGAATCATATATACGAAGCACATTAGCATTCAACAAGTTATAGCTATTATAATTGCTTTTTCCAAGGCTATAAAGCATCAGTGTGCAAAAATAAATAAAAAGACAAGCAAATTTGAAAATCCTACATTTAAAAATTCTAGCTTGGCAACTTGTTAATCATCTGACCTCACACCCCATAAACTGCCATTTCTTCCTCAGTTAAAGGCAGCAGATGTGTTGTGAGATGCTTTCATTTCATATGAAATGGCCAGCTAACAGCAAAGTCAGGTATGATGTTTAGCTAACATCAACTAGCACTTCATTCCCGCTTTCACAAAAAAGAAAAAAGAATGATACAAAGAAATTGAAACTACATTAGGAAAGCTTGCCAGTAAAGTTAATTTAGCCTTTATTAGTTCTTTGAGCCTCTGAACACAATCAGAAGGGAACACTGCTGAAATCATCACAGAAAGTCCACATAACCATCAACACTGTCACCAACTAGATTTTGTTAACAAATACTGTGGTGACCTGTTATTCCTCCTCGGGTAATCTTTTTCTCTTCATGACAGATTTGAAGTCCCTACATGCAATAGAGGCCTCCTCTGTGAATGTACATTTTTAAAAAAACAGATAAGAAGAAGCAAATTAAGACTCAGGGAGGAACTGTTAAATTGCAGCCAATCACTAAAATGTCTTCCTTGTTTGTACGAAATTAAATCTCATGCTCCATAAATTGTTGATTATCATTCAAATGGTCACAATACAATGAGGTAGCACAACTTTCTTGAAGAAATATTCACAAACTGTTCCTGTGTTTTAAAGATTGAGCAAGGTATATCTTAATTCAATTGCAAAATATTTATATAACAATATAAAATCAAAAGCCGTTTTAGACTTTTACCTGTTTCCCTTTAGGGTTTCTAAACAGAGCAGTCATTTTGGTGGTAACCATGATAAGCAGAGAGAACAAGCCGACTGGGGATTTGAATTGAACTTATAGCTGACTCATAGGGAGTGTTTACAACAGAGTTGCCACAGGGATCCACCCATTTAACACCCTTTCAGTTCCATCCTACACATTTTTTAGGTAAGACTTTTAAGGAAAGCTGGGAATGTGGAGGAGTAGGAATACTGACACCCAATCTTTTTGAGGTACTATGAATGCTGACTTATTTAGTTTTTCTGCTTACTTTCCTTCTCTCCCTCCTGTTCTTTCCTTTCTTCATTTCACAACTTGATTTGTCTCAGAAGGACTTTGTAATTACATACTGTATTTAGGATGCTGAATCTGAGGCCTTGGCTAGAAGCTTCCATGATTGTTTTTAGTTCCTAGAAGTTGGAATTTAACCCTTAATAATACTATGAATTTGTTAGAACTCTCCATTTGGACTCTCTCTCTCTCTCTCTCTCTCTCTGCTCTTTGTCTCTGTCTCTGTTTCTCTCTCTCTCTCTCTCTCTCTCTCTTTTTTTGTCTTTTTGAGACAGGGTCTTACTATGCAGTTCAGGCTGACCTTAAGCTCACTTTTGTAGCCCAGGCTGGTCTCAGACTTGCACCAGTCCTCCTGCCTCAGCCTCCCAAGTGCTGGGATTACAAGTGTGTGCCACCACACCTGGCTTCTATCTCTCTCTCTCTCTCTCTCTCTCTCTCTCTGTCTCTCTCTCTCTCTCTGTCTCTCTCACTGAAGCTTTGCTAATTCTGCAGCTAACTGTGTTCTATTAATGACAATTTCAGTTTTCTTACTCAGGGGCTATTAAATGCAAGCTTACTGTAATACAGAAGCTAGTGATGCACCATATGAGAGATATGTGAGTAAAGAGAAAGCTATTCTCTCCATTCCCTTGAAAGAGATCTAATATATTGGTTCAAGGGATTGCCACTCTAATGATGGCTTCATGTTTTTAAACCACTTACCGTGGCTGGACACTAAAAGCACTTTTCATCTATTATTTCACTTAGTCTTCACCATAGCCCTATGTTTGTCCTCATTTACAAGTGAAAGTCAAGCAAGTCACTCATTCATTCACCCACAGACATCTTTTTCTGTGTCTTGTGCAACATGAAGGCCTTTAGTAACCATGATGAGAACTATTTCCATGGAATAGTGGAAACAAATGCCTGAACTGTATTTACTCCAAGAGAAAACAGAAATAAAAGAGGAACAGAAAATATTATTATTAATATTAATATGTTTGGTTCTTACAGGGTTTCACTACACAACTCAGACTAGTGTTGATCCCCCTGTTTTCAACCTCCCCAGCACTGGGATTACAGGCATGTGTCACTACTCCTGGACTCTGTGATCAGTTCAGCTTGCCCTGAGAGTGGAACTGGCATGGCATGTGGTGCCCGGGATCAAACCAAGGTTCCTGCACTTGCCAGGCAATCGCTTATTCCACTAAGCTATCTCTCCAGCCCCTTCCTTAGTTAGTTGGTTGCCTCTGTCACCATGAACTGGATAATCTCTGTGCTTGTTCCACTGAGCCTTGAAGCCAGCCAAATATGGACTGACACGTCCAGTAACTGTGAGCTAAATAAACCTTCTCTTCCTTCATCTTAGTTGTCAAGTATTTGTCCCAGAAATGAGCAGAGTAATTGAGACAATAATATATTTTCCAATAAATACACACAGATTATTTTATAACAATCTTTTAACTCTACCTTTAGAAATCGCTTTTTTTTTTTTTTTTTTTTTTTGTCTTTTTGAGACAGGGTCTCGCTATACACTTGAGACTGGCCATGAGCTCACTTTTGTAGCCCAGGCTGGTCTCGAACTTGCACCGATCCTCCTGCCTCTGCCTCCCGAGTGCTGGGATTACAGGCGTGAGCCACCACACCCGGCTTTTAAGAAGAAAATTTCAACAAATTTAAAACAGACACTACTGCTTAAATCAGAGGAAGCTCACTGTTATATATAGTCTAATAGTGTTTGAAGAAAACAAACTGTACAGATATATGGAGAATAGATGGTATTTTGATAAGTTGGAAAGTTACCCATGCTGCAAATAATTTAAGTTATATAAAAGTGTGTTTTGAGCCAATTGCAGTGGCTCATGTCTGTAAGTAACCCCAGCTACTGAGGAAACTGCAGGTTATGCAGTAACTTCTCATCCCCAGTAAATTGAAGAGGCTGATCTTTCAACAGACTCAAAAACCCAAAGCCAGTATCTTGGTTATTTTTTTTCTCATTTCTGAGACAAAATGCCTGCTCCAGAATTAAGGAAGGAAAGGATTATTTTGCTCACAGTTTGTGGAGATTACAGTCTGTAATCAACTATCTCCAAGGCAGAATGGCACATAGCAAAAGGCAACAGTTTATGATGGTGGAAAACAGCAAAGTCAAGAGCAAAGAGGGGACTGGGGAGATAGCTCTGTGGCACAAGTGCGTGCCTGGCAGGTACAAGGTCGTGAGTTCGAACCCCAGTCCTACAAAAAAAAAAAAAAAAAAAAAAAAAAAAAAAAAAAAAAAAAAAAAAAAAAAAAAAAAAAAAAAAAAAAAAAAAAAAAAAGAGCAAAGAGGGAGAAGCAGCAGAGAGCAAGCCACTTTCATTCCCTTATATTGTACCCAGGCTCCCCATCTCAGGGTAGGAGTAGCAGTGATATCCATAATCCCAGCATTAGACCATGAATCAACCAAAAACTGTAGAAGCCTGCCTCATGACTGCATGAGGCTTTGGGAGGACATCTAGACACAGACCATAACAGTCAACTACAGCAGAAGTGGTCATCTCTAAGGGTTCTAGAGCCTAGCAATAAAACTACTTCTCATAAGCAATTTGCAAGCATCAACCCAGGAATTAAACTTAAAAGAAAATGAGAAGACACTTAAGGAACATGCATCCCCAGACTACCAGCTCACCAAAGGCAAACCAAGAAGACAATGAGGTAGAAAAATTGGGCCGGCTGGATAGCTCAGCAGATTAGAGTACCTGCTTAGGTAGATGCAGGGGGCAGGGGTTCATGCAGGGGTCTGGGGCTCAATCAGGCCTGCTGGGGTGGCCTGACCCCCAGGGTGCAGTGAGACTGCAACTAGTGACGAACCTGTGATCCCAGTACTTGGGAGGCTGAAAACAGGAGGGTCACTACCAGTGCCATCTGTGTAATTAATCCTGTATTTCTAAATACATTATGAATAATAATATAACTTCTCACATAGCTACAGAGGTGGTGATTGTAATAAAAAAAAAAAAAACATAGTAACTCTAGAGCAAATACAGATGTAAAAAAAAAAATTGAAGAGTTTAGGAAAATGATGGAAACCATGAATTCCCAACATAGGAAAGAAGTGGAATCCATGAAAAAGTTTCAAACAGATATCCAGACATTAAAAATTCCACTAAAAGTACGCACACAATAAACCAATATAAAGATGGAAGATCAGGGCCCAGCGGGATGGCTCAGTGGTCTAAAGCGCCTGCTTGGGGAAGCGTGGGCGGCTTCAGGGACCGCAGTTCGATCCCCGGCACGACATGCTGCGCCAGCCCTGACCTCCGGGCGGGCTGAGCCGGCCATAAAAATGAGTGAATAAACAAACAAAGGTTCTGAAACAAGAATAAAAAAATAATAATAATAAATAAAATAAAAATAAAAAATAAAAAAAGATGGAAGATCAGATCTAGAAGACAGGATTGCAGTTAGTGATCATGAAAGGAAAGATATCTTAAGAGCAGTAGAGGACCACAAAAAAAAAAAAAAAAAAAAAAAAAAAAAAAAAAAAAAAAAAAAAAAAAAAAAAAAAAAATAAAAAAAAAACAAATAAAAAAAAAAAAAAAAAAAAAAAAAAAAAAAA
>PVJA010041620.1:0-17773 GCA_004027025.1 Myocastor coypus
AACCTTGCACTTGCAAGGTAGGTACTTGTTTTACTGAGCTATATGCCCAGCTTCCTAACTCAACAAAATTAAAAGTAGACTCTTCCTTTGTTACAAATACATTCCTTTAAATGGTCTCTTTCTCTTTGGTGATACAGGGAGCAATGCTTGTCTTACAGGGCTGCTGAATGGCATTGACTAGGTGTAGAACTACGTGGGCCTGCTTCCTGTCCAACCACTCACCATTCAATGGGACTCACATCCTGGCAGAGAACTAGAAGAAGCTCAGTTTCTAATATGCTCTCTCTCATGCTCATACGCCCATGCAAAAATGGGTTGGTTCCCCCATGTTATTCCTCCCGTATTGCACGTAATTCTCTGGCTTCTGATTGTGTTCAACATGTATTCTCTTCTGCTGAGTTCTGTTTCTATTCTTACAGGTGACATAATTAAAGTCATTAAGATAATTGAAACACATGGTTTCTCTGAGGCTCCTAGACATCCACATGTCCCCTGTAGCCTGTATAGAACAGTGAAAAATGCCTTTGTTTATAATTTTAAATTTCTGCTTTTCCAGCTGAGTACAAGTTTCATGGTTCTTGGGCTTACCTAGGTGTTTAACAGAATACTGTTTTCTGGTTTTGTTTTTATGTTCCTCCTCTTCAAAGAATTCAGAAACAAATGCCCTGGAGCCTGGCTGAGGAGATGCAGTAAGTCGTTTCACCAGATTGTAGCCAGAACTGTATTACAACGAAACTCTGTAGCATAAATAAGCTGAAGCCTTTATTTGTGCCTGCTCAAATCCTTCGTGTGCTTTTTCTCAAAGAAGACTTTTGTCAGGTGTTTTACTTACTTCCTTGTTCTTGGGACAAAATGTCTAACACTCACAAGTAAAAGAAGAAAGGTTTATTTAACTCACAGTTTATAGCAGTTTTAGTCCATAGTTGGCTGACTCCAAGGTAGGGCAGCCTGGTGAAGTGTAACTGCACAAGGAAAACTGTTCATGGTGTAGCAAGCAGAAGGCAGTGAAGCGACAGGCCTTCTTTTCGCTTTTATCCCACTCAGGCTACAAGCTTATTGGAAGGTATCACTGACTCCCAGTGTGGTTGTTTCCATTACCCACATGGAGAATTATACTGCATCAGTGAGTGGACTGATTTACTTAACATCTTTTAAGACATATTCTGACACCTTAGATTCTGCCTCCTCTAAAAAGCCCCACTTGTTAGCACATGAAGCTTTGGGGGGACATATAGATACAATTCATAACAGCAGGACAGCCTATCCAGTTTTACATGTTTACTTAGGTATCATAAGTTACATTGCAAGAGCACATTTTTATTAAAGCTGAAGCCCTCTCCATCCACACCTGAAACATGATACTACTTTGTAAGCTCTTGGGAACTACATTAAATATTTGAAATTAGGACTTCTGTGGAAATGGGTATCCCTACCAAGAGAGGGTTTTTATTAATGATCTAGAAGCACAATTTCTAGTATGGTGTCTGACACAGTAGATATTAAAATAATATTTTGACTATAATAGAATAAAAAACCCTGCACAATACTGCACCTAATAGACTCCTGAACTTGAAGGCTGAAAGCAACTAATTGTGTGGAAAGTATATTTCATTGCCAAGGGCACATAACAAAGTCTCTAAAATCCGAAAACCTTTAATACCTTTCATATAATAGTGTTTAAGGGATCACAGACCTCTACCTGTATCATAATCACTGAGGAAAAATGTTAAATTCTGATATAGGCGTCCTTCCCAGTGCCAACGCACTGTTACTAATATCTCAATCAGAAATTACTGTTTGGACAGCTTTCCAAGAGACTCATGCGTCTTGCATTTTGGCAACATAGGTCTAAACACTGGAAAAAATCATCCCATTTTAAAATTATGTTTATTGGTACATTCCAGATTTACATAATGATCATATTCATTATAGGGACTTTGTACCAGTATGTGATATGATTTGATTCCTCTTTTTTCCTAATTGCCTCTCCTCCCTGTCTCTTCTTCCTCTTTATAAAACTTTGTTTGCATTTTATTCTTTTCTTGTTTTTTCCTTTTCCCTTTCTTCCTTGTCTGCTTTCCCCAACGTAACTCTTCTTTCCTTTTGAACAATTTATTCCCATTTTAGAATATCTGTTGTACACTTCGATCCTTATCTACTCCTTCAATGTACCCTACAGAAAATTGGAATAGATGGTCTTTACCTCAATCTGATATATCCCATTTTATAAAAATGATTTGAATCATCTTAATTGTTCCACAATGAGTATACATTTGTAAGATAAAACATTCCTAAAGCTGACCTACACTAAGTAATCAATGTATGTCTATACGTATACGTATACATATATATTTTTTAAATTTTTTTTTGGCCAGGTCAGCCCAACCTGAGGGTGGGGCTGGCCAGGCAAGTGGTGCTGGGAATCAAACTGTAGTCCCTTGTGCCTGCCTAAGTTTGCTTAAACAGGAGCTTTAGATCACTGAGTTATCTCACTAGCCCAATATATTTTAATCACTACTGTTTTGCATTTCTAAATATTCTGTCAATTTATCCTCCTGATTTTTACTAATTTGTAATTAATTATTAAGTCATGCATTATCATTTCTTTGCAAGTCCAAACTCTTTTATAGCAATGATTGTCTGTCTGTTAAATACTCTGCAGTTCAATTTCGTACACATAATAGAGTATATATTTAATAGTAATATTAATTCATTTGTTAATTTACTTATTAAATTACTTCAGTTATATTTTATGTCAATGATAGCACTATAATCATTTCATATCTGTGGTTGGTTTACTTTTGTATTCATGTTTTAAAGTGTATGAGGAACATTAAATTGTGATACTTTTTCTATCTATATAATGCAAGGTCATACATATTCTAATTATGCTGTAAATGTAAGGCAATGTAAACATAACTATAATTCAATTACCTGAGATACCTGTTATCATTTTTCTCTCCATTGTTTTCTTTTTTAATTGAGATTCTGGAATTTGATTTTTTTTTTCTTTTTTTTTTTTCAGTACCTGGGATTAAGCTCAGGGCCTTGCACTTGACAGGCAAGTGCTTATGCTGCTGAGCTATCTCCCCAGCTCTGAGGTTCTAAAATTTGAAACACACCTCAGATATATTAGGCAACCATGGTTAACACTAAGCGAAATCTTCAACTCTATTTTGTTTCAGTATTTAGTCATACTAATATAAGGCTCAGACACTCTCATGTATGACATGCATAATTCCCATTTCAAAATTCCCTGCCCAGGAATCACATTTAGCTTACCTTGTTTAATTTTTTAACTTTGCCTCTTGTTAGCAATAAGCTTCAATTAGCTTTTAATTGTCAAGCCATCAGGAAGTAAAATGCAATTTTTCAAGCCATAACATTTCAGCAAGACCATTTGCAATTACTATTTTTAGAGAACTATTTATTTGTAAAATTAAAAAAAAAATTGCTCCAGTATAACTGGTATGTCAGAATAAAACTCGAAGATAAGTGAGTTCTCCATACTTTTTCAGGGATGGGACATAAACAGCGCCTCCTGCCTCTTCCCAGCCCAGATGAACAGACAAAATACGCAGATGCTGGCACTGGGAAGCAGGAGCTCAGTCTCCTTTCTGGAAGAAGTGGGGGGTGCGTGAGATTAAGGTGGTTAGAAGTGATAATGCAAAGGTAGAGATCTCCAGTATCTCTCTGTGCATTCCCATCCCTCTGTTTCTTACTAAAATAGACTCCTACACAACTGTATATGGTGAAATTGTGATTTGAGGGAAATGCACTCACCTGTCTCTTCAAAGTGAGCTTTGAATAAATTATTTTTCCTTTTTACAAAAAGAAACACTTGTTTGTTTTAGTCACTATTTGGAAAACTCATGAGTTATGAAACTAAGTGGCTTGTCACAGACTTGGCATAGGCAGGGAGCAAATCACATCTCCTGAGAGGACCTGGGGCAAGGGACTGACTGCTCATGACTAGTTGAACACCTGGACAGGACTCCATGGGCATTCCAGCAGCAGCCAAGGAGACTTGCTCCTAAGAAATTGTCCTATTCTTTTATTCATGAAATGAGCGAGCTATACATACTTCTGTTGGTAAAAAAAAAATCAGGTTGTTTTGGAGAGCTTCAGTGTGCTTCAACTGAAGAATGCACTCCAGCGATCACTTGGCCACAGTACTTGGACCGTCTCTTAGGTCAGTGGCAGCGTCATTTGAGTGAGGTAATCTTCATCTTGTGGGGCTCCTTGAGCCTTCTAGCTGAAAGTTCGGGGCACTGACTGTTGCAAGAGGTTCAGACATAGAAAAATCGTTCATGCTTTCGTGGTTTGCAGTACTCATTTGCTTTTGTTCTCCTTGGTTTCTTTTTCTAATCTAATAACCACCCATAGTGTATGATGAGGACAAAGTATGCATACCAATTAGAAGCTGCATGCTGACTGCACAAGTTGCAGCCAGGATTCCATGATGGGGGTGGAGGAGGTTGGAAATTAGGACTACAACAAGCCAGTCAACCAACTCAGAAGATTTTCCCAAAGTCATAGAGACCAAGAGGACATGCACAGAGTGCTGAATATGGAACTTATCATAAAAGCATAAAAAAGAAAGCCATATTAATATGCTAGGTTGTAAAAGGCGCAAGTCAAGAGCTTCCAGTTGTGCCAGATGAGCTGATAATCCACTACTGTTATGGGCTACTGGACTAAATATACAGCTACTTTCTCTTTGTGCAATGAAAAGAAAGATCTGTACTAAAGATGTTTAGACAAAAAAATCAAGTCTGCATCTTGTACTCTGAACAACTATGATGACGACAACATTATGTAATGTATTAATTATTGTAAAATAATAATAAATAAATAACAATTTAAACTTAGACATAAAAAGTGTTATTTTCCACTCTTCGTTTACATCTGATGAGAAGGTAAGTGAATCTTTCCATAGGGGAGTTTAAATCTGGCACCAGACCAAGTGAGTTTTTGATAGGATTAGTGTCCCAATGCATTACTTGCATGAGGAAGAAGCCTGTCCAAGAATTTCAGATGAAAATACCCCCTTTCCCTTATGATGAGGGCCACTATGGTTCTGTTCATCAGCCCATTCTCATCCTGCAGAGCAGACTTCTTTTTCATCTCCAATGAAAGTACATTCCAGCTACCTTTCCTCATGTCTTATCCATTTCTTTCTTCAGGACACCAATAGCATAGAACAAATTTCCCTATAACCCACTATTCAGTAACATTTCTTGGGAAGCCAGCCAGGAGATAATACTCCTTTGAAGAAAATTATGTCTCTTTTCCTCTTCCCTCTTGTCTTATGTTTCCCACTTTTTGTGCCTTTGATCACTTATTGCGGGCACAAGCAGTTAAGAGTTGTTAGCACATCGGCTGCTAACTGAATCATTAAACAACTTTAGGCTCTGCTGGTTGCAAAAACTTTTCTATGCACTATGCAAGTTCCATGTGTGTGGCTTTAAGTTCAACACAACTCTTTTACTTCCCTATTGTACTTCACAATACTTTATTCAGCTATATCATATTCTGATGGAATAGCTGTCAGTAACTTGGCTTCCTACTTGACTAGACCCCTACCATAGCTTGTTGTTTTCTATGGTCACCATGATCATAGTCTTATTTGGGCTTTTCCCCTAGATTGCCTTTTATTTCCAGCTGTCCTTAGTGACTCACTTGCTCTAGAACCCCTAGCACCTAACACTTCAGTTCCCAAAACCTCAGTTAGCCATCCGAATTCAGCTTTCCACCATGTTTACCAATTATTCTTGTGGATACTAGGAAAACACCCTTATAGATAAGAGCAATGGTATCTGCTTTCCGGAAATTTATGAATTGCCGGGGCCCGGCAGGATGGCTCAGTGGTCTAAAGCGCCTGCTTAGGAAAGCTTGGGCGGCTACAGGGACCACAGTTTGATCCCCGGCACCACATGCTGCGCCAGCCCTGTCCTGAGGGCAGGCTGAGCCGGCCATAAAGATAAATAAACAAACAAACAAAAGTTCTGAAACAAGAAAAAAAATAAAATTTAAAAAAAAATTATGGATTGCCTCCCTTTTTCTCTTCTAAATCTGTGTAGATATATGCCATTTTTCTTCCATTAGAAGTACAAGCCATTTAAAAATGTGCCTGAAGGCCTGAGAAAAACAAAGGGAATAGAGCTTGAAGGTCAGTCCAACCAGCTGTGACTATGCAGAAGCAGAGCTGGAATGTCTGAGTCAATAGAAAACAGATGGAAACTTTGTACTGGGAACTTCCAAGGTTTTATCAAGAACTAACCCTCTACCTCTACTGCCCTAAGAAAATGATTAATGACGTCTTTTACTATTGGGATAAAAAGGAGTCATACTGTTTCTCAAGTAGTTAGATGGAGCAAGTAAGTGGTTCCATGTTGATCTTCAAGGAGTCAGAGTGGGCACAAGTTATGGAGAAGTCTATATGTAAAAAGGCAGATACTTTGCCAGACACTTCTAAAAATGGACTGTGAGTTTCCAAGTAGATGCCTTAGGGCTGAACAGGTCTTTATCTTTCTGTGAGGAGATTCTCAGTCAGATCAGACCTACTCTTCTGTCTTTCTACAAGCTCCACAAAGCACCATGAGACACACCCTAAAAAATCCCACCAACCTCAGTGTTAGACACAATCCTTAAGAACTTGGAACAACATGACTTTCACAATCTGAGAATAAAGTAACTGGTCTTCTATGACATTATTCTTTGGCTCCAGTATAACCTAGGAGATGGCAAGAGATAGGAAGAGAAAGGCAGTCTAAATCACAATAGTAATGTTCATTTAGACCTTTTATATAAAAGACCAGGAAAGTGGTCCAAAATGCCTTATGTGTAGGCTTTTATGGCTCTTTATCAGGAAAACTCTTTATTCAAAGACCCAAAAGTTATGGTAGCTAAAGGGGCTCCCAAAAGGAAGACTGATATCATTGATGATTCCCTCCTCGCACTCCCCAGCTGACAATCAATGTGATATAGTACTCCCCTGCCTCTCTAATGAGAAAAAGCACACCAGAAGGCATTCCCCAGCTTCCTCCTTATAATCCTTGGGCCAGTAAATCAGTTCCACCTTTTCCAAGTAACTGAGAAACTCCGTCAGCAACTAACTTCCCAAAGAGACCCAGTACTTCTTTGCCCCTCATTCAAGTTCCTCAGACAGATTTAAACTCTGAAAGGCATACTTCAGAAAGGATTTTATTATATTTACAACTCATAGCTCACTGTTCCCCTAAGGAAGTCCTGTGTGTTAGCAAGGAATACTGGAGTACAGATTCCCTTTTTAAAAGTCCTGGAATAGGGGCCCGGCAGGATGGCTCAGTGGTCTAAAGCACCTGCTTAGGAAAGCTTAGGCGGCTGCAGGGACTGTGGTTCGATCCCCGGCACCACATGTTGCACCAGCCCTGCCCTTAGGGCAGGCTGAGCTGGCCATAAAAATAAATAAAAACAAAAATTGTGAAACAAGAAAAAAAATAAAATAAATAAATTAAATAAATAAAAGTCCTGGAATATTTAGATGGATATTCAGAAAATTCTAGGTTTGCTCATGAGTTTCAAACTTTGAATCTTACTTTTAGCCTGGACATCATAGTAAGATGTCCAATTTGTCTTGGCCACTGCCTTTACTTGAGATGAAAAACAGAGTCCTAGAAGAGACTAGGATATGCGCTAATGAACAATAGGCTGTAAAAAGGAAAAGGAATCACCCCAGCGAGGTTACTATCCTATGAATGGAACCACTTTGGGACTGTAATTCTAGAGATGGAATAAATATGGGTCTAAAATGATGAACACTGATCAGGGGAATAAAATGTTACAAAATCTGTTAATTATGAAAAGGCAAAAGAGATTACATGGGGCAAAGAGGAAAGCCCAGCTAGATATCATAGCTATTCAGAAGTTTCCATAAAAATACAAGCATAAATCCTTCTTCTAAGAAGAGACAGGCACTAATGGAATATTATTTCATTAGTCAATCTGCCTCATATATTTGAAATAAATTACACAACTGCAAGTGGGTCCACAGACCTCATTTATCCAAATGCTGACATAGCTTTTTTGGTGTTCAACAATTGGAGTCTAGGGAACAGAGAGATGGCTCAGTGGTATATAAAGTGCCTGCTTAGGCAAGCTTAGGCAACTGCGGGCACTATGGTTCTATTCCCGGTACCACATGCTGCACCAGCCCCGCCCCCAGAACAGGCTGAGCCAGGCATAATATGCATACATACATACATACATACATACATACATACATAAATTTGGAATCTAGAAAAAGGTGAAAACAAAATGTACTGACAACCAAGACAGGCCAAAATAGTGGCTGTGCCAATTGGTCATGCTCTAAGCATGCACTAATGTTCCAAAGGAACATCCAGGGTGAATCAAGAAAACAGTTCTTATTTTAAATGGAAAATAACTGGACATTATGTATATCAATATACCTGGCCACCACTCAGGCTCCCCTCTGCATGTCAGGCAGCTAATATAACTAACACATGGTGCTTGAAGATTGATTCCCCACTCCTAAAGGGAAGCCATGCCAGACAAAACCCTTAGTTCCCACTCTGACAAAGACGACTGAAGGGGCCTGGTGCAAACTGCAATATCCCTGTCCATGGACATCTACATCTCCTGCAGAATTTTGGGCGACTCTGGATATCATGGGTAAGCAAATTCAATTTCTGGAACAACTTGAGAAAGGAAATAGATAGACAATAGAGGACATGATAGATAGATAGATAGATAGATAGATAGATAGATAGATAGATAGATAGACAGACAGGCAGGTGACTTCCTCAGTTTCAAGTTCTTTCTCAGGTAAATCTTCTTCTAGGTGTGTTGTGATAACTGGGGTAGAACGGAGCCCTATTCCAAGCTTCCTTACTCTTGCTTTGACATGTCATTCAAAAGTTAAATGTTTAAGCATAAGATTTTACTTGTTTCATGGTGTTCCCATTCTCTTCCTAAGGGAATTTATTAGTAAAATTGGGTACAGTTCTCCAATTCCAACATAAGCTAATGCCGATTTTTACCTGTCAGGACTACATCAGGCCTCCGTGACCTAATTAGTAAGTGGATCTATCTGCTAAATAGTATAACAAAATGCCTAAGGAAAAAAAAAATTGCAATGCTAGTTCTTATAAAATAAATAGATTCTGGTCAATTTTGCAGCAAAAACAATATGTAGTAAAAGAAGAGATTCAAAAAAAGGCTTCTCACTTTTTCTAGACAGTTTTCTCAATTATGACTTTCTGTGGCCTTGTTGGTGCCAATATAACAGTATCTTTGTCCCCAGAGAAAATTTTTCAGGACTATATGATGGCAAAAGAGCTCTGCTTCATTAGTGAGACTGTGCTCCCATTCCAAGTGGCAGATCTATAAACAATCCTCTCACAAATTGCAAGAGACATAAATTAATTCTTTCTTGAATCTCAGAGATGCTTTTTCTATTTCTCTCCAGTCAGACTCCCAATTCCTGTTTGCCTTTGAATGGAAAACATTTGGACCTCAAATGAAAAACAACAGAATACTCAGACAATTCTTTAACAAAGCCAAGATATCCACAACCACTTTGCTTAAGCACCAGAAAAGGTCTTCAAGAACCTGGAACCTTTATAGATATCATCCTACAATATATTAGTTATATTCTAAGCTGAAGCCCAATTTTCAAGCTATTCAACAATAATACTCTCCAAAATCTCAATTTTCTAGGTAAAAAGGCATACAAAGTGTCAAAGAAAAGGGCTCAGATATTCCTTCAAAGGATTCAATAAATGGCATACATTCTTATACCTACAGAATAACAACTGTCTAGGGACCATATACAGGCTGACTGTGACACACTGCCATCAAGGAACAGCTTTATCATTTCTTGAGAACGGTCAGATCTTACTGACTCTGGTTATTTAATTTGGACCAGTGGAAAAGCCTAAGAGGCTGTCAGAGATCCTGAGTCTGAGCCATTAGAATGGATAAATGTGACTTATGATGCCTTCCAAGAAATAAAGCATGTCCTTACTCAGAATCCAGCACTATAAATACATAGGGAAAACGTTCTACC
Organism: Myocastor coypus; assembly: GCA_004027025.1. NCBI lineage: Eukaryota > Metazoa > Chordata > Mammalia > Rodentia > Myocastoridae > Myocastor > Myocastor coypus. The sequence continues at coordinate 10,073 of PVJA010041620.1, forward strand.
TGTATGTATCAGAAGAGAGAGGAATTGCGCTGACATCTTGACCCAAAATCTGGGACAGAAATTCTGTTTAGTGTCATAATTTTCAAAAAAGTTAGAGGCATCAGCTGCTGAATAGCTACACTGCCCGCAGATAATAGCAGGTACAACTATATTAATAGAAGATAAAATGAAACTAATTGTGGGACAAAAACTAGAAGCAACAACTCTCCATAATGTCAGGGTCAATTCGTGCATGGGTCATTCCATGGTAGAATTCTTGCCTACCCTAAGGTCAGTGTCATTCTTCAGACAAAATGTCATTGGCTATTTACAGATCACAATATATCAGACCATTTTTCTAGACAACCTTGATGTTACCATAGAGACTTGAAATATTCTTAATCTTGCCTTATTGATGTCTATAGGAACAGAAGTTGTGCACTCTTATGAACGGGTGATTTTCTTCTTTTTTATTTTATTAATTTTAATAAGACAAATAACAAAGAGACAGTTTCAAAACACCTTAGTAGGACAGCCACAATAAGGAATACAATGCATATAGTTGTCTTCATAGTAATTGTTCAGAGTTTTGAAGACATATAAAGACAGGTAGGACAATGGTGGCATACCTTGCTGAGACCCTGAAGAGAAATGGTTCACTGATGCAAGTAGTTTTGTCCAAGGAGAACATCAAAAGTTGTCAGTCCACAGTAGATTATTGAGCTGAAACAATCTTTCCTCAGGAAAACTATAAAAAATAGAAATTATAGCCCTTACCTCAGAATTGATATTAGGAAAAGGCAAGATGCTAAATAGCTGTCTGTGTAATTCCAAACATGAAGTTCTGGTGCTACATGCTCATGCAGTGATCTGGAAAAAGGGGCTTGATAACTAAAAAAACATCTATAAAGAATAAGGAAAAAATGTTACACCTCCTATAGGCAGTCTATTTTCTCAGGGAAATTTCCTTTATTAAATATCTGCATCATGAAAGAGACATGTCTAAAACCGCACTGCAAAATCTAAAAGCTGATAGACCAAAAGGTAACCTTATACCCCTCAGAAACCTATCCTTATCCACAGTTGCAAAGAAACCATTTAAGGAAGCCTATATACTCCAGGAAGATAAAAGGGCTTTGAAGACAATGAAAAATTAAATGGACTTTGGTGGTATTTGGAAAAGAAATTAGTCCTTGCTCCAGGAATACAATCAAAAGCTATGAAAGTCCTTCATGGCCCTTTCCACATGGAAAAAGATGCTATGTGAAAAGGTCACTTTCATTTTCACAGGACCAGGACTAGCTGGGCCTACCCAACAGATTGTCAAATTTTCCCCTCTGTGTGAAGAATAACCCTGACAAGTCCAGACCACTTCCTTTGTTACAACCCTTACAGAAGAGATGAACAAACTACAGAAGGCTGAGAATTATATTATAGACATATGCCATCACATGGGAGAGGTAAACAAATATTGATCTTAATTGGCACTTCTACTTGTTAGACTGAGGCTTTCCCTACCCCTTCTAAAAATGCTACAGAAGTGGTCAAGATGTTCCTCAAAATAATAGCATCTTCCTGTTTGGCCTACCCCAGTCTTTTCAGATTGAGAGTGGTTCTTCTTTTACCTCTCAAATAATTCAGAAAGTGGCAAAGTCTTGAGGAACAAAGTGCTATCTCCATTTAGCAAGAAGACTCGGTCCTCCAAAATGGATAAAAATCCAGGTTTGTCACCATGCACTAAACTAGAGTCAAAATGGATGAAAGATCTAAACATTCAAAGAGAAAAACTAAATCTTCTGGAAGAGAAAGTAGGTAGATTTCTTGAAGAAATAGAGGTAGACAGAGAAGTAATGAACAAAAACCAAGCCATGGGAAATACTTCAAAGAATCAACAACTGGGATCTCATCTTTTTGAAAAGTTTCTGCATATCAAAAGAAATCACCAACAGAGTGAAAACACTCTCCACAAACTGGTTTCTTGCTGCTTAAGAATTCAGATTTTATAGAAGGCAGAAGACTCAAGAAATTTGTGGGATTAATTTCTTGTTGTAAGTTTTGTGAAGAAATAGTGAGAGTCAGCAATGATGAGGAAGGCTTTTATTGGGGGCAAAACAGCTGTGAACTTCTGAGCCAGAGACTGTGCTGAGGCTGTTGTGAGCTGGGTTTATAGAGTAAGGCAGTACAGCCTTTACAAGGGGTGGAGCAAAATTTTCTGCACATGTTCAAGGGCCAGTCTGAACAACAAGAGTGTGTAAGATTAAGGTCTGGGTATAGTAACACTGTGACTTGGGAATGCGTGGGGTTGGCCTTGACAGCTTGGCTATGCACTCTTTATTTTGGGGTTTTTTTTGTGTGAAAACATCTGGTATGAGTAAAAACATAATGGCGTTGTATAACCCAGAGGGAGTGGAATGTGTTGTTTCTAATACCTGCAACCAGTTTCTGTCTGATATTACAGCTAAGTTTTTGTGTCTTTGTAGATGGCTGCCTTGGGGGTCTCTAATCAGAAGAGCTTTAAAAAGAGGAAACAGGGCTGGTGAGATGGCTCAGCGGTCTAAAGAGCCTACTTAGGCAAGCTTAGGCAAGTGCAGGGACCAAGGTTTGATCCCTGGCACCACATGCTGTGCCAGCCCCAACCCCAGAGCAGGCTGAACTGGCCATACTATAAAAATAATAAAAATAAAAATAAAGAGGGAATAGGTTTTTGAGTCCATGTCAGTTTCAAAGAGTCATTGACTGGCAGGAGCAAGCTGAAGGCAGAAGACATTTTTTTAGGTCCACGTAGGTATACCAGCAGGCTATGGACAGCATAAGACCAAAGCAGTGTATATAGAGGGCAGTCATGGTGGCACTGGCAGCTTGGAGATCTAGAACTGGCTTTACAGGCAGGAGAGGTATATTTTAGAATTTTGATGGTCTATACTGTTTTCTCAAAGGACCATGACAGAGCTAAAAGGGATAGAAAAATCTTGAGAATAAGGTACTGTTGGCCAGGCCAAATCTATTGTTAAAGACTACTTGAAAATAGTGTAAGAGTTTTTAACCCCTTGTGGCAGTTGAGTCAGACTAAGGTGGCCTTTTATCTCAGGATCTGGCCAGTGAAAGAGACTTTTGGAATCCATTTAAAAGCAGAGGAGGACATCTTTAAAATCTAGAACTGTCTATAAATGGTGTATGGGTCAGGAATCACAGAATGTAAAGTAATAGCAATGTTGTTGATAGCACAGAAATCTTGCTCAAGGTAATTAATAGTCTATCATGCTGATGTGTGGCTTGATGCCCCTTTGTGCTTTCTGAGTTGGCATGGTTGAGGACCAGTCCAAGAGGCAAGCAAGGCTTTAATCTATGCCTCTGGAGGAGTTTTTAGAATGTCGGGCTTATGGCTATCTGTCTCGGGCTGATGTAGGTGTCGTTTTCCTTTCAGGGAATAAAGTTGAATGTGCAGGTTTAAACAAGACTGTGGCTAAATGGCTTGTGCAAAGGAGATATCCTCTCGGGCTATATGTTTGTGCATGGCAGAAGGGGAGAGATCCAGAAAAGTTAAAAGTTTTTCCCTGACTTTTGCAATGACTGCAAGCTCTTGGGAGCCAGATTTGATAAAGCTAAGTCTGTTTCTATCTATTCAGGTCCAACAGGGTGCAATTTATTTATCAGGAATGAGAGTCCAATTTTTCATCACTCAAAATGTGGAACTGAGAGGACATTGTTGACAGTCATCTTGGGTGGCCATTGGATGAAACTATTTGACCATGATAGGTCACTAAGCAGAACACTTTGGGGCAAGGGCCTCTCTGGTTGAATGCAGGCAATAGCTAGTTGGAACAATTTCTTTTTTAGCTTTATTTATTTATGTTATGGCCAGCTCAGCTTGGCCTGAAGGTGGGGCTGGCACACCATGTGGTACTGTGGATCACACCAAGGTCCCTGCAGTTGCCTAAACTTGCCTAAGCACTGAGCTATCTTGACAGCCTCATGGAACCATTTCAATTGGCTGGAAGTGCACTAGCAGGGAACATGGAATGAAGCTCTAGGTGTTGGCAGCAACTGTGATGGGTAACAAGGATTCCAAGACAGATTTCTCAGGAAGGGTGGGCTTCTTTTTCCTGTTTCTTTGAGATTTCAGGGAGTGGTTTGGTTTTATTTTTAACTTCTTAAAATTCCCATTTCCTACATATCATATGGGGCAGTCAACTGTGTGGCTTGAGGGCTGGGGCCAGAGGAGCAGGGTGGAGCTTGAGGCTACGAGTTTTCTTCTCATATGGAAAGAAGCATGAATTGTTTTTGTAGCTTTCTACCATGTCACTAGAAGAAGACTCAGGTTATTTTCCAAATAGCGCCACAGTAATTTTCACTTTTCTTTGTTCTAAGGCCCATTAATCATCCTAGTGGCATGTAGATTGGTTTTGACTTTTCCACAGGAAGCAGAAATAAAACTAGGATTTTTAGTGGGGTATAAGGTTGTACTTTTTGCCTATTATCCTTTTGGTTTTCTGAAAAGTTGATAAACATCTCCCTTTGTGTTCCTTGGCATGAATGACAGAGGTCTGCCTGGGAATATAGACTGCTCCCAAGTGTTGTCGAATTCGTCCATGCTTTATAATGAGTATAGGCACTTAGATAACAATGATCCCATGCAGAAACGAGTTACACAACAAGGGTGCATGGAAAGAACAAAGACTTCTAGGAAATGATGTGTCAGGGTGACTGATGTCTATCTAGGCTTCATTAGGGCTACTGTTTGTCCTTTAGGGAAAAATACAAGCCTGGTCATTTTATCTTTGTATTGAGGCCTGGTCTCCAACAGATCTGTATCCTGCCACAGGTTTGATGTGTTTAAACTTTGGCCCGACACTTTTGAGGACCTAGCCCTATCTTACTGGCTATATTTCTGCCTAGCTTAGCTGTCCATAATAATTCTACTGAACAGCAGGCAAATTGAACTACAAACATCCCCTCTGTTTTATGACAGTACACAGGTGTGAGAAATTCAACCATTTCTATTTACTACACTTTAGCAAGTCTATCTGATTGCTTCCTTACTCATTCTATAAGAAGAAATAAATAACTTTGTTATATGTGTTAACTTACATCTGAGCAAATATTGTCCATATATACTTCCTTTTAATTTCCTGGACGAACCAGATTCACATATATAGGGATAATAACTTCCAGTTGGATGACTATTCTCTGTGGTTCATCAATCTTTCTAGATTTTCTTGTTACTGGCCACTCATTTTCATAAACGCAGGCTTGCTTGCTGATGCCAAAATTAAAGAGGGCCATTGATTTTGGTAAAAAAAAAAAAAAAAAAAAGAAAGAAAAATGACTTGTTCAAAGCTACCTCTGAAGAGACTGAGGAAAGAAGTCTTGAGAGAATAAAGAACAAATCATGATTATATGCTTTAAATAAGCATCTCTCCATGTGCAGATGCTAAGGCCTGCCAAAGTGAGGAACATAGGGGAGGAGAATCACAGAGAGATAATGCAGATCTTGACGCATTGTCTTAGTTGCTCTTTTCTCATTGCTGGGACAAATAACTGACACACAAGCTTAGGGAAGGAAAGGTTTATTTAGCTCACAGTTACAGCAGGTTTCAAGACATTGCATCTGCTCTATAGGAGAGGCTGGGTCGCTGGCATGTCCAGGATGATCCGCTCCATACCTCCATGAGAGGCTACTGGCCAGGGGCCAGGGGATAGAGGTGCATGCTGTCAGTTTAACGTTTTGCACCTCTCTGACCCCACCCCTCAAGCCCTGCCCTGGTCCTCTGGCCCCAGCCCTCGAGCTGCATACTTGACAGCCCCATGATTTACATGACATTTTGGGGGGACAACTAGATGCAAATCATAACACACTTATTTTATCATTTCCAGCTATCTACACATCATTGGCACCTTTCTTGTAGAAAAGATAACGGGTTCCTACTTCCAGGTCTGGCATCTGTGTAGTTTTCACTTTATCTGGGCTGAAGAAAGACAGAGGATTGATTATGTGCTCAGCAAGAGGAAGCTTGGAAATTTTGTGAAAAGGTCTAGCATTTAATGTTCCATTCTGTACTGCCTGTTACAATAGCATGATTTTTAAATCTACTGATATCATGTGTGTGGGGTGACACAATTATGTTTTTATTATAAATTGTTTATGTATCTTAATAGTATATCTTTTGAGTAAAATATGTGCAATCATAAATACTTTTAAGAAAAACATTTTGTGTATGTCAAGCATGCTACAGTGAGAATGTTAGCACCTTTATGCTTATAGCAATACAGCTTAGGTCATTGATCTGTTCTTACTAAAATTTACAACAACATTGTTATTTTATTTTTTTGTCTTTTTTGAGACAGGGTCTCCCTATGCAGTTGAGGCTGGCCTTGAGCTCACTTTTGTAGCCTAGGCTGGTCTCGAACTCGCACCAATCCTCCTGCCTCAGCCTCCCGAGTGCTGGGATTACAGGTATGAGCCACCACGCCCGGCTCACAACAACATTTTTAAAAGAAGGCTTTTACATTTCTCAAAATTGATAAAGAAGGGATCAGGGAGATAGCTGAGAGGCAAAAGTGCCCACTGGGCAAGTGCAAGGTCCTGAGTCAATCCCCAGTTCCTCACAAAAAATTGATAAACATGGAGAGTTCAGATATTCAAATTTCCAACTCCAGACACTCATAAATGTTATAAGTTTCTCAGTGTGTCCTGAAAGAGCATCTCCTTTCTTTAGCTGTAGGGCATTTCTCTTCCACAAGCATTTACACTGATCAAGTGCACTGATTTGACAACTGTGGTAGATGAAGTAATGGGCAACTTGTAACACTCTGCTGAAGTGAATCAGTGTGGTACTGAGCATGAATGACACAACAGAGACACTGTCATGGGCTCTAGGTCTTCAGATGGATTTGAGGAGGTTGTTGCTATGGTATCCATGCTCTCAGGTGGATTCTTTGGCTCTCTGTATTTGCTTCTGCATCCTCTAGTCTATTCCATTGATCTTCAGGTCTATTCTTTTGTCTTTGGCTCTCTGGTGTGTGAACAGATCTCATATATTTTTGCATTTGATTCATTGGGTGAATATTATAAAATAATCCTATATTGCGGCTGGTGAGGCAGCTCAGTGCTCTAAAGTGCCCATTTAGGCAAGCTTAAGCAGGCACAAGGGACCATTGCTCAATCTCTGGAACCACATTCCAGGCCATCCTCACCCTCAGGGCAGGCTGAGCCGGCCAAAAGTAAAATAAAATAAAATAATCCTATAAATTACATATCCCTTATTAAATCTTTCCCTTATAAACCTTGACCACAGTATTCGTTTCTGAAATAATTATGGGAATTCTCAAACACTGTGTTTTTAGGAATTCCAGATCCTTTACTCATGTGACTAGGAGCAGTCTCTTAGTTTTCTGAAACTGATGGTAAATTGCTTAACAAAGCATGTGAGCTGCCCTGTTCCTCCCTGGAGGGTTAGATCATCTTCAAGTGACTGGAAAACATTCCTCTGATCACACTACCTGAAGGTCACTTTTAAAGCAAACAAATACCTGAAAAAGACACATTCCTGTTCCAACGAAGTTTGCAGGCTTTTCATAGTTGCCCGGATACCGAGTGTCACTGATTCATATGCTTTCTCAGGTAGTAGGCCTAAAACAAAGACATTTTTTCCTTAGTGAAAAGAAGACAAAGGATTGAACAGAAATATTTTGTTTGTTGGAGTAGGCTGTATGCTCTGGTTG
>PVJA010041621.1:0-17765 GCA_004027025.1 Myocastor coypus
AGGAGGAGGAGGAGGAGGAGGAGGAGATGGAAAAGACGAGGAAGCGCACATCGCTCACGTATTTGGGGAAAGCATGCCCAGTCTCGACCGAGGTGTAGACTTCGGGCCTTGGGATGAAGACCTGCCACCGCTTCTGCAGGATGCAGCCACCAGGGGCTCCTGCTGGTGTGCACCACTCCCCACCCTGTCATCCTAGAATTGGAGACGGCTGTTTTGTGACAATTTGGTGGCAAGCCTACATCAGCTGGTTCTCAGGCCAGGACCTATTCTGCAGCGAGTGGGAAGGCAGACTAGGCTGGCTTTCTTTTTTCTTTTCTTTCTTTTTTTTTTTTAATCTAGAACAGGCTACGGGGTGTCACAACATAGACTGGACTCATGGTGACTCCTCTGTTTACAGCTTCTCAGGAGCTGGGATTGCAGGCATGCACCACCATGCTCAGCCTCGGGGCCAGCATGGCGCGCCGAGGATCGAGCCCCAGCCACTGCACTGTGCTGAAGCAGCTGCTTTAGCCCACTGGCCAGCCCTGTGAAGCCAGGGGAAGGCGGCCAGTGGCCTTGCCCGGCAGGCTCACGCTAGTGCAGGGGTTCTGCAGCGTCCTCATGCGTGTTGGCTTCTGTGGAGCAGACTCAAAGCCATGCTCTGCGCGGGCTTTTGTCTGGTTCTCTGCAGTACAGCTCTCTGATGGTCGGTTAACATTTAGTTATGCACACGGAGGGGTCAAAGTTCAAAGTTTTGGCACATATATACAATGCTTAGTGATCAAAGCTGAGTAATTAGCATATTCATCATAGCAAACGTTTAGCACTTTTTGACACTGGAAACATTTCAAATCCTCTCCTCTAGCTACTTTGAACTCTACGCTGAATGTAAACCTATAGATCCTAATAGCTCAAAAGCCTCTGCCTCAAGTTACCCGCTCACTTTCCCTCCTTCTTCTGCTTTGATGTCTCAGTCCTCTTTGCTAAGGGGTCCCAAACACCGCTGACTGTTCTTCCTCATCCTTAACATCGTTTGATCAAACTGGCCAGGAGGACAAAGCCGTGGCCGCCCTGTCTCCTGTTATATTTGTCGCAGCTGGCTTAGCGCAGGACAATTTGTAAGGGTTCAATGTTTGTTTAATTGATGGCATCTACCCAGTTTCCTAGCAGGACACCCTGTGACACTCCAGGATGTAATTTTCACTCTGGGAAACAAGGAAGTAACGGCGCATCGAATCCTGGGCCCTGCTCTTCCATCCGGCTGGCACGTGTATTTATATAAGAAGCCATCAGAAGAAGGTGATGGAATAGAGTCACTCAGGAGCCGCTCTGTCCCTGCCCATCTGCTAGGCAATGCCGCTGCCGTGCCACTTGCCAGCTGCTATGCGCCACACCTCCGTGCACAGTGCCCTAAGCCATGCAAATTTATTCTCTCATTGCCTCTGTGGGTCAGAGGTGTTCATCCAGGGTCCCTCATAGCCTAGGTCAAAGTGCTGTCTGGGCCGTGTTGCATCAGAAAGCATACGCAGGGAAGGGGCTCGCTGCGCCTCTCACCTCCCCAGAGCTCATCGCCCACGTGTCCTGTGATGCTCCGCAGCTTCTTCTCAAAGCCACCAATGGAAAGAGAACAAGTCTGGAGATCTGTGACCTGAAGGCCCTCTACAAGGGCCCCGCTCATGAGGTCAATACCAACCTGAATCTTGCGTTGATTAACTTACAGCCAACGGATTAAGGCTTTTAATTATGCCCGAAAGCCCTTTCACCTGTGGTTTGTACCGTGACACGATCATGACGGTGTCTCTTGGCTTTGTCACACTGCAGGAGGCAGGAGGGAGTCTCACGCTCTGCCTCCATGGGAGGGCAGCGCTGCACACACAGGTGTGCTTCCTGGAGTCACCCCGGGAAGCTGCGTCCACAGTTACTTACAGCATTCCCAAGGTTTGTTCTCACTAGTGGGAGAAAAGCTGGTCCTTAATTAAATGCTCTTCTGGACTCCTCAGAGAAATATTTAAAAGCATTCAAAAAGGCTAGAATAATTTTCTGTTTTAAAGAAGTGCGTCCAATAAAGCTGAAGAACACCACTGAAATTTAAAAGAAACTCTAACAAGGTGACGTGTATATCTCAAATGCAGTCTATAATTGCGAAGTATTCAAGGAAGTATGAAACTGTGTCCTAAGGTAAGTGCCAAAGCCAATCAGCGGAGATCATGAAGGGCCAGGGTGACTTGTGCACCAAGCAGCAATTTAACATTTGTGCAGGATTAAAGAGCTGTGAGACACTCTGTGTGTGTGTGTGTGTGTGTGTGTGTGTGTGTGTGTGTGTAGCAGAGCCATAGAAGAGACCATTTGCAGAAGTGAGGGCTTGGATTTCTAGAAACAAATTCTATCCACGAGGCAAAAATACTATCAGAGACGGCCAAAGAGCTGAGCAGATTAAAGTGCCTGCAAGCAGGTGCAGCGACCTGGGGTTCAATCTCTGGGCTTACCATGCTGGCCCCACCACCGGCCACGCTGAGACAGCAACTGAGACTGGGCGTGGTGGCACGCACCTGTCACCCCAACTCTCGGGAGGCTGCAAGCTGGTGGGTCACTATGAGTCCACTCTAATGGTGAGCCCTAGCAGTGAGACCCTGAACACCCTGTAGACCCTTTGCTAAACTACAAAGATAGATAAATAAATAAATAAAATCAGATATTAAGAGTAACGTACTTTGCATAAGTGTTGGTGAAGATTATGATGACAATCTTGATATACTAGTCAATAATCTACTAAAATACACCAATGCGAGATTGAGAGACTATATATTATATATATTATATTCATACGTTATATGTATTATATCCTATATTATATATTGTGTATTATACATATGAAAATAACGTAGAGCACATTATTGCCGCCAGCCGCTGCAATTTCTTCACTGCAGCCCCACATTGCTCAGCTGGTCCGTTCTGCTGTTGCTATTCTTAGCTCAAGCACCATTTCCCAACACAAACGCTGAGAGAAGTTTCCTGTCTGACTCTTCCGTCACATGGAACCGTCGCCCTCCCTGTGAGTCGCAGGAGAATGCCCATGCGCCCTCCCTCCCTTCCCCTCTTCGTAGTTTGGTAGTTTTAAGTGAGAGCCACCTTTGCAGACCTCTCTGAGTGGCTTTACTTTTGCTTAGCCGACATTTTCCCAGAGCTGGAAACAATAAATCTTGGTAATGAGCAAAGCGCGCTGGGCGCCTCTGGTCCCCAGCTGCCACCTCTGAGTCCATTTCTCAAGTTAACAATTTTCCTCACTCCCAGCTTAGCTGGCTTTATTGGCACGGCTGTGACAAGCCCAGCGACGGTGGAAACAATGCAATAATTGTTTTTTTTCTCTGCCCATGCCTTTCTGACAATACCCAGAACGTCCAGCAGAACGGATGACTCAGAATCATCTCAAGCTAATTTCCTACATGCAACTTTCAGAAGTTGTCTTTTCTGTTTCTTCCTTGAATCACCCTGGATTTAAAAAAAAAAAAAAAAAAAAAAGTCTCATCATGCTGAATGACAGCTCAGACTCATTTCTGTTTCTGTGTCTCTGTGTTAGAAAGGCGTCCTGGTCCAGGTGGCGTGTGCAGGACTGTGTCGGACACTGCGGGTCAGCTCAGCGGGAGGATGGTTGCGTGCGGTGAGCTCTGCCAGTGGGCTCCGAGGCAGAGGTTTTGGAGTCTGTGTGGACAGAGCTGGGGGAATCGTGTTTGATTTGTATAAATGGGTGTCATGGACTGCATCAATAATATATTGCAAGGACTCAATTTTGAAAAGCTTTGAAGAAGGAAACACGGGCAGGCTTGACCGGTCACTGCCCTCCTCCTTGCTGGCCCCCCAGAATGTGTCCATGCACATCTCTAAGATGCACTCGTAGACCCTTTGCCTTGTTTAGACACAAACAGCGCACATTCTACATTCTGCGTTCTGCGTTCTGCGTTCTGCGTCGCGTCCCGACCATCGCGTCTCTGAGGAGGAGCGATCACTCGGATTGCTCTCCGTGCGAAGCTGGAGTAATGAAGGATGACTAGATCAGTTGCGTGGTCCTCATAGTCCGGGCCAGTAAGGACATCCATCCTGTGCTCCCAGGAGGGAAGGGGCCACAAGTGCTCGTGAGCAGTGGACAAGACCCCCCCACCGTGGAGGAACATCCGGGTCCCAGGCAACGCAACCATCACGTTGGGCAACATGAATTATTTCCGCCACAATAAAACCTGCTCTTTCGCATCAAGAAAATGAGCTGTAATCTGCGCAAAACAAAGTTCACCAGTCTCACTGGGTCTGCAGGTCAGTGCACGCTGGTAAAGGTGCACAGCCACATAGTGGCCGTCAGTAGACAGAATGTTTCTTTCACCCCGCGAGCTCCCCATTTTCCCTCTGTGGGCAGACCTTCCCGTACCTCCCTGTCTAACCACTATGGTCAGGCTCCATGGTTTCGACGTTTTGAGAGCTGCCTGTGAATGGAAGCGAAGCATAGGCAGCCACTGGCGCGCCCTTACAGCCAGTGACGTTTAGAGAGGGAGTCATGCTCTCTTACCTGTGATAGGGTTGCGTAGTGGCCATTCAAGGATACGTCACCACTTGCGTGTAGTTGTGCTCAGCCACAACCCTTACATCGTCTTCAGTTCTCTAGTTTCCAGCCTTTTGGCTATGACGACTAAAGCCTCAATAATACATGTGCCCCAGTCTTTCTGGGACTATCATATCATTTTTTGTTGTTAAGTCTCTCTGAGTAAGGTGGTTGGGTCTACGTTCCCCTGTAGAAGAAACGGCCAGACTGTTTGCCCAAGTGTCTGTGCAAGTTTGCATTCCATCCAGCAATCTGTGAGGGCCAGTAGCTCTATGCCCTAATTTGAATGACTAATTTTAGTTATTCTGATGAGTTTGTAGTGGTATCTCACTGTGGTTCAAGTTCACATTCCTCTACTGACTAGCTCTACCAAACATAATGTCGTGTGCTTAGGCGTTATTTGTGTATATTCTTTGTTGCAGTGATTATTCCAATGTTTTGGGTATTTTCCAAATAGGTCGTCTGTAATCTTCCTATTGCACTGTAAGCCATCCTTGCTGGGTGAGGTAGCATGCAGAAGGCTGGTGACATGAGTCTTAAAAACATTTTACCCAAACCAGAGTAAGCACAGTGGAGATTTATTGATCACAGCATCACAGACAGCGGCAGGTGAGCTCCCAGGGAGAGGGCCGCACCTTCCAGGATGGCAGCAGAGCAATCTCTGAGCTCTGGGAGCCTTCATGAAGAAAGATGACTGATGAGCCATCCAGGCGTGGCACGGGAACCTCAGGGAGGGGCGGGGGAGGGGGCCGGTGCGCTTCTTATCTCTTAGGGTGGGCGATATCTGCCCTGCCCACGGTAGAAGCAGTCACATATGTCAGCATCACCAAAGTGGTCCAGGTCTAGGATGACGCGGTGGCCGCACCTGCTCCTGGAAGGCAGGTCGGTGGCAGCCTGCGGGGAGGTGTGCGGGGTCCTCTGGAAGGGCTCATTTTGAAGCAGAGCGTGTTACTGGGGTGTGGATCTGAACAGAGCAGGCAAAGCAAGGCGCGGCGGCTATTCCGTCCTCGGTGCGTAGGCTCCGCGCTTCTCACCACCGGATCACCTACTCCCATGGGGCCTGGGTGAGGTGCAGGCCTGCAAAACCTCTCTCCATGTCTGGCTATCTGTGCAACTGGTGACGTGACCGTATTCTTCTGCGGCTTGTCAGTGCTGTTCCACCGTCTATCTTTAGACCCCTACGCTAATCGCCAGTGTTTTGAATGCTGTGGTCTCACTGCAAGCTTCAGACTCAGATTATGTGGTTCTCTAATTTATGCTGTATTTTCAAGATTTTGTTGTTTTTGTTGTTTCTTGATCGTTCTAATGGCCAATTCCAATATTTCTTTCCCACTCTACTGCTTTCAGATAACCTTTGCCGTGCATATGTGTGTGCGCGTGAGACTGGTTGTGTGTGTACATTCGTGCATGTGTGCGTGTTGTGCGCATGTGTGCGTGTTGTGCGCATGCGCACTTCATTGAGCTGCGGGAAGGGAAGCGCGGCCTCTCAGCCTGTAGCAGGGGCGGAGTCATGAATGCGTAAGTCTCGAAGGTGGCTGTGGTTAAAATGCACTCGGCCATAGGGGAGGGACATGGAGACTGTTTCCCTGAAGACGAGAAATGGCAGTGACTGCTAGGATTGGAAAACAACCACCCTGGAAGCCAGGCAGCACCCAAGCTCCGGGAACTCGGAAGAGCAGCCAGCACTACCGCTCCAGAAGGGAAAAAGGGAAAGCAAGAACAAGATCAAAAGGGGCCAGAAAGGAGGCGGTCACCGAGAGAAAACCATGCGCACCACGTGGACTGGCAGAGCTCTGCGGGAGCCCCTCAGGGCCTGCAGCATGAAGGACTCAGGGAGGTCTTCAGAGAAGCCCCGTAGGCTTCCGCGTCATAAATGCATCACAAATCCTAACGTCTACTATGTTTAGAGAAGCACAGAAGCCCTGCCGTGCTTAACGGTAGTTCAGTAGGAAAAAAAAAAAATCTGGTGTTTCTCTTGTAATTTTCGATTTATTTGGTAGGCCTTCAATCCCTCCCAAGTGGGCACACTCACGAGCCAAGCAGCATTTGGATTCTGAAGTCCGGGATGCGTAACAGGCCCAGGTGAAGAGCTCTTCTTCCTCGAAGGTGCACGCCTCTGAACCTCATTAGCTAACGCCCAGTGATCCCGCCGCGCCCAACTTGGACCACTGCATTCATGAGGACAGCCCCAGCCCCTCTCCCTCTGGCTGGTCAAGCTCTACGGTAATTAGGTCTTAAATTGACCGTGGCTAAAAGGCTGTGTACATGAGATCTTCATAAATTCCTTGTGCCAATTATCTCTACTCGGGCAATCCGGAAACACGTTTCAGAGAAACAGTCTCGTCTACAGCGCACTGATTATGAGATTATGGTCTCCTACTGAGTGAGAATATGCCAGACTCCTGCGTGAGAAAATAGTAATCCATTTTTTAAAAATAATTGAGTTTCTCTTCTGTCTTTCAAACTGTGCTCAGATCCAGTGAAAAAAAACCACACAGAGTAAAATAGCCAGGTAAGGAAGTGGTCGCTTTGTACACTCTGGGGGCTGCCGCTTCCTGGGCTGCCCGGGAAAAGAAGCTGGGTTCCCATGGGGTCAGGGTCATTTGGATCCCTCTGCCCTGTGAACTTACCCAGTGCTCAATGAACCCAAAGGAAGTCACAACCTTGTTCTTGAAAAATCGGAACCATGGGAGCCGGCTGAGGGAATGAAAAGAAGTGAGGGAAACAGGGACACCAGGGTCACTTCAGCGTGAGTGAACACCAAGAAGGCACCTTGGAGGATGAGAGCCTCCGCCTGACCTGAAATGCTGGGGTGACAGCTAACATCCCGGCCAGCCTGATTCTGTACACTAACGAGGGGCTATGGGGTGACGTGTGGCTGTTCCCAGAGTCTGATCTTTGGCATCATTACTACGGCCCCTCCTCTCACCACAGCTGGGAAAACCAGGTGCATGCTGGGAACTAAGCATGGCCGTACAGGTTCTCCGTGGCGGACAGACAGGGGATTTCACCTTCAGATCTGGACCTGCACGGTCAGGCTCGGCAAAGCCAGCTCCTCTGAAAGCTCTGCTGAGTCCTAGGGTAGCAATGTGTGTCTCACTCCAGTCCAGCTTGAAACCCACCCTGCTGAGAGGTCCCGTGAGTTTGAGAACCAAGAGTTCTGAACCCAGATTCAAGACCCGCAGTCTCGGAAGAGCAAGCTCCTCAGAGTAAGCTATTCCTCAGAGCTAGCAATCCCTGTGCAGAACACTGCAACGTAGCCATCCAGGTATAAGGAGAAGTGGAGACAAGAGAACGATAGCTTTGAATAAAGAGCGCCACACATTTCCACCTTGTGAGGGCTCCGAGCTTCAGAGCTGCCTGCTCCATTAAAATATGCACGGTTCCAGTTACTGTGTGGCGGGCTGTCCTCTGTACCGGGAAGAGTGATGACCAACTTAGGCCAAGCTCCTTTCTGTGGGAGGAGACTGCAGGGAAGCAGGCGCAAAGCAGGAGTAGCTGAAGCGGTCGCTGGGAAGGCGGGGACCCGGAGTGCTTTCTCCTGGATGATCCCAGCTTTCCACCTCTTCAGACAGTAGCACTTCCTGAGCTCTGGCGATGCGCCGTGATGGGGTCCACAGACCACGATCACGCATTGTGAGCCGGAGTCCGGGGCCGCCCCATCAGGGCGCTCATTCCATTTCCCAGACAAGGCTCTGCGGCCTCCCCCTCTGCACCAGGCCAGGCAGGCTGGAGCCAGGGCTGTCCTGCCCCTTGGCAGGGCTTTTGGCTGACTGCAATGAGCTCTAGTAAGAAAGAAGCAAACACTGGTTGATGCATGCCACTGGGAATGCACTGGGTCACGCTGACTGCTGGGCGGGTCCGCAAGATGAAGGTGGGACAGAGAACAGAGCTAATTAAGTAGTCATGAAACGGGAAGCGAGGGTGGGCGAGATGGCTCAGCGGTCTAAAGCGCCTGCTCAGGCAAGCTTAGGCAAGCACAGGCACTGACCGGGGTTGGATGCCGGCACCACATGCTGCGCCAGCCCCACCCCCAGGGCAGGCTGAGCCGACCACAGGGGGAAAAAAAAGGAAATAAACAAAAATTTTAAAAAGGTGGGGGTGGAGAGCGAGATCTGAGCCCTTGGCAGCAGAGGAAAAGGACAGAATTTCAGAATTTCAAATTCCCAAGATCTAACCCCTGCGGGCATGCACTGCCTAATAAGGAGAGGACAGAAGCCAGGGTCTTGGTGTTGGCGGGGGCAGGACCCACCTCCTGCCTCACTTCTCGGCCTGTGATTGGCTGTCCTTTCCCTGTGGCTCCTCCCAGCGACGCCCTCTGTATGTGTCTGTGTCTGACTCCCTTTTCTCCCACCCCTGCTCCCCTTCCTAAGAGACAAAAATCTCCCTAAATCCCCCAGGCTGCCCTTGAACTCGCAATCCTCCTGGGTCAGCCTCCCCAGATGCAGGGAAGACAGGCTGCTGGCCCAGGCTTACTCTAATTTCTTCTCACTGACGTACGTCGGCAAGGATTAAGGCTGCGCGCGGGTTATCTTCATTTTCTCTGCAGAAGCCCGAGCTCCACACGTCGCTGCATCCTGAGGTACTGCAGGACAGTACTTCAGCAGCTTATTCCGGGACAGACACAGCTCAGCCAGTGCGACGACGCAGTTGCTATCTGCATCAGCGATAAGGAGAGAATGTCGTAACCCACGAGCAGCGCAGAAGTAAGGGTGCTGCGCCCCTTGGGGAGACAGTTTTCTCCTGGCCCCGGTTCTTGAGTCCGTGTTCCCTGCAGCTGCGGTGGCTGTGGCCTGGTGTGGAGCACTGTGCCAAAGCTGTAAGCCTCAGTGTGGGCTTCTTCACTCGGCCAAGCTACACGCAAGGGGGGGGGGGTGCACAGAGGCCCCATAGCTTGTCCCAGCTGCTGGAACCGGTGAATGGTAAGATTGAGACCCAACTCAGGATGCAGAGCCTGTTGTTTCCTGTAGTAGCGCGTTGCTGCGCAACTGTAATGACCCCCAGCTAAGCCCCACCTTTCTTGCTGTCAGCCAGGAGGACTAGGAATGGTGAAGACCTCCCTCTGTGGGCTCCGTGGGCTCTGTCCTTTACACCTCTCAGGGCCCCTAGGTGCGAGCGATTAATATTCTTCCTCCACATTCACCTCCAAATGGAAATGGCAGCAGCTCTTCCAGGGATGGCCGTTCTGACTCAAGAACCCTTGGTGGAGCGAAATCGCCAACTGCAGAGGTCAAGTGAGGACGCCCGCTCCCGTCTGTTCTCCCCCCTCTGCATTCCCTTACACAACTCATTCCCCTCATGAGTTGAGCTCCAACCGAACCCCTCGCTAAAGCCCCGCAAAAGCCTTCCTGCTGCCCTCCCCAGGCTGAGGTCTTGGAGGGAGGTTTGCCCCCCGACACGCAACGTGCTGAGCGAGGGCGCACCGGAGCGCAGCACTCTGCCGACCTCCACCCGCACCCACGAGGAGTCAAAGGCACTGCTTCCCAACCGCCACCAGAAATCCACCAACCCCGGTGCTGGAGCGGGCATCGCGGCCATTTCCTTCTTTGGATTACGAGCTAAGTGTCGCTTGTCTCCACAGCTCTGCAGTCTAGGCTGTTCTCTGACTTCCAGTTGAACTCCACGGGAAGGAGCTACTGACTGGCGAGTTCCACATCTGCCCCAGGTTCTTTCCCAGGCAGGTCCACTTCCCAACAATCAGCGGCCATAAACTGGTTTCCGACTCAGAGGAGCTCTTCCACGCGGCTTCGCAGTCTCTTCCTGGTAGGGTGACAGCGTCGATGCCGGACACGCGCATCTGCCCCGTGAGCTCTGAGCCCTGCACGCCCCTCACCAGGAGGACAATACAGAGAAAGGCGGCGAGGCGGAGCGACTGAGTCCCAACCTGACCTTCATCCACCTTTGGTCTGTGGCGGTGCGGGGAACGTACCCCTCAGAGGGTCACACCAGTAAATACTAACAACATGCTTTTGTTAGTATTCAGTTTGGAAGCCTTGGCTACAAATTGACAGCGACTTCCGCTGCGGGACAATTTAGGCATCTGTGGCCTCCTACATTTCCTCCGCTGCAGAAGCATCAAGATTCTGACATCGAGGGACTGGAGAGATAGCTCCGCAGCGTAGGTGTCTACCTGGCAAGTGCAAGGTTGTGAGTTTGAACTCCAGTCCTACCAAAAAAAAAATTTTTTTGACATTGAACAAGGCCTGGTTAGGCTTTTTAGGTCTTGACTGTCACCCCTAGGAATGAAGGCCTTCTCAGCCCATGGTGCAATCAGGGGTTCACAGCCTGGATCTAGGGGTGTTAGTCTGGTTTTTCCCTGGAGTCTTGGCTTCTGAGTCGGTGCCACAGACTGAGCTGGCTGGTTTCAAAACACGGGAACAAGACATGACATATAAACTTCACTGCCCTGCACAAATAGCATGACCAGGCGCCGCGGTATGCCACTGCATAAATACGCACAATAGATCCATTATACATACATTAAGCATCAGCAGCCCAATTTCTGCAACGCCACATACCACACTTCTCATACATGCTGATGACCCCGCTCGCAACGTGATTAATGTCTTCAGCCCAGAGTGACCCGTGAGCTCCCAGACTTATTAGCCAGTGAAGGGAACTGCAGGACGCACCCTGGGTTAATTAGACGCTTTTAAATTACACCAGCAGACTTTCAGGGCTTTTTCCTCTCCGAGAAAAAGTGTTGCACACAGACAGAACAGCTCCTACACAATAACGCCTAATGGAGAAACCCTAAACCTTCCATTCCTAATACTCCCATCTACATTAAATCACGCTTTATTGTTCTCCTACTTATTCTAATTGTTATTGCTCTTCCCATTATGGCAATAGTTCTCCCGTTTGTGCTCCAGCCTCCTCACCGAGGTGGTGCCCAGCAAGCAGCAGAGATCCGCACGTTCGCTGCTTGCCATTAGATTAAAGCACGCTGGGTCCTCGGACGGCAAAGTCAGGATGTACACGTGAGGTTCCCTGCTACGAAATCCTTTCCCCGGGATCTCTCGGGCCATGTAGCCCCGGTGTTTGCTACGTGTTCCTCGCAGTGTGAGGCTGGGCCTGCAGTGCCCAGCACCGGACAGCTTGTGGATCTGCCGCTCAACCTGCCCTGCCCGGAGCACCAAGGATGGCCTGCGAATTGCCACAACTTCATCGGCCAACAAAATGAGCCCGCTGCTGTCTACCTTTACAGGCTCGGTGGGGTAGTTAAACAGACCAAAGGGGCAGGGAGGAAAATGGGCAAAAATGGGCAGTCACAAGGTGGCAAACACCGAGGGGGCGCAAGAGGACACTCAGGGAAACTAATAAGGGCGCTCTCTGCGAGGGGCCTGGAGCGTGGGACCGCAGGAGCAGGGCCCGCTCGGAGGCAGAGGTCAGGGCTGGGCATGAAATGTGTCCAAGGCGCCAGAAACCTGGAAGATGTGCAGAACACACGATCCAAAGTGCGTGTGTGGCTCCGGAGCCCTGTACACGTGCTAACCAGGAAGGGGCAGTTGGTTTCCTCATTCGAACCTGGTCCTGAGCGTAGGACCAACCTGAAGAGAGCAGTCTTCAGTCCCTCACTCACATATGACAGGGAGTCTCTCCAGAAAGCAGAATCCGGCACCGTGACCTTTTGTTGCAGCAATGATCCACCGGCTTTATTTGCATGAGGGAGCAGTGGATGCAGGCGTCTGGGTATAGAAGACTCCTTTGTCCTCATCCTTGGGGCAGTCCCGAGCTGCTCACGGCCCACCCTTGCTCTGCGCAGTGCAGTGCCATTCTGCCTTCCCAGGGTACCTCTCGATACCTTCTCTGTGAGGCCTCTTGGCCAACTCCGAGGTCAGAACGCCACGAACCTGCAACCCCACAGCCACCCTGTGCAGTAACAGCAGCAGGAGGAGGGAAGGGAGGTAGCCAGGGCAGGAGAAGCCCCGGAAAGGCCTAGGGGAGGGGGGAGGTGAGCCGAACATGAACGGAGATGCGCAGGAAGGACCGGGCTGGGGCGCACAGAGCAAGGGGAGGCCACCAGAGAGACATCAGCCCCTCCCGGGCAGGCAGATGCTGCAGCTTCCGGGGCAGGGCATGGTGCATCCGAGGACAGGGAACAATGTCAGCTGGGAACCCCACTGCTTGGGGGCTGAGTTCCCCGTGACTATGGGGAACACACACACCAGCCCACAGCATGTGCTCAATACACAGAATAGGTCTCCTAGCACAGGTGCAGGACAGGGTGTGCAGAAGCCGCCTGGCCCGGGGAAGACATCATGACTAGGGTGGGGCTAACTGCGCATCCGTGTTGCTGCATGGCCACCACGCCCATGCCAGCTGCTCTGCCGTGTCCGCTGCTCCCCGACCACCACTCCCACACCTGCTGCTACCTGCTGCTGTCCTGGCTGTATCTGGAGTCCCCTCGGAGTCTCTCCCAACTCTTTCATATCCCACTCCAGCCCAGGACATTGTCAAAGCCTCTGTTTTTCATCCAAGTAGAAATCCGTTGGGGCTGAAGAGATAGCTCAGTAGAATAAGCACTTGCCTGCCAAACGCAAGGACCTGAGTTCAATCCCCAGTCCTGAAAGAAAGAAAGAGAAAAAAAAATAATAAAAGAGTCCACAAATAGAAATCCATTGGAATCAGTGCCCTGGACCCTCCTGCTCCCTGAGGCCCTGAAGCAGGGATGTTGGGCTAGCCATTCACCCCTTGAGTAGACCTGCTTTTGGTCAAGCACCCAGGACAGATGCAGCATCTGCTAGCTTCACACAGAGATGAGCAAGACGTGCCCTGGCTGGAGAAGCCCCTGCTGCCATTTACTTTCTCTTGCTCTCCCGTAATACCTGAAGGAGGGTATTTCATATAGAAGAGAGATTTACGTAGCTTGGAGTTCTGGAGGGGTCGGGGCAGGCAGAGGCCTCTGCGTGGCTGTGAGGACAACCTCCAGGCACCTGAAGCGTCACAGTGGGAAGAGATAAGATGCAAAATAGACCCTCCCAGGAGCAGCTGCGGCTGACCTAAGCACTTCCACGCCAGCCAGCCTGAGCCTGAGCGCGCCACCATCACCACCTCAGGAGCCTGGGTCCCAGGCCGGCTAGGGGACTTCAGGATCAGACTCCAGATTCCGCCTATGGGAGCAGAGCGGGAGGAAGAGGGAATCAGAGCTTAAAATACTCAGATATTCATGTAAATTCCACAATGATATAATCAAATCAGACACTTAGGAAACAAAAAAAAAAAGCTAATTTTGAATTTTAATTACCTTGAAAGATGAGTTTCTTGTAGCCTGGTCCTTGCATAATACTGGGTGAAAAAAAAGTTAACAGTGTCCTAATTATAATACTTTTCATGACAAAAGCTCGGGCTCCCGTTCATTAGTCTGCCCAAGGATCTACACAAAGCCACTTAATGCTCTTAATTTCCACAGCAGAAACAAATGAGGGCCATGGCTGAGCCTGGCTGCCCTTCCATTGTCTCAGAACACCACTGCCTCTGCTCAGTCCAGTAATTAGATTCCTTTATTTTATAGAAGTGTTAATGAGCCCCCTTTTCAGAAGTTCAGGTTTGTGAAACTCCAGCGGACAATACATTTCACGAAGTGAGTTAAGCAAGGCTGTCCCACTCCGGCCTCACCTCCCTGCGCCCCAAACCCCACCCTCAAGGCGGGTACTGAGCCGGACTAAGGCATGCGCAGCTCACTGGTCAACAGGGGCGACCTGTCCATTACAGACACCCCCTGGACATGCGCAGAACACAGCAGCAGCAAGCCCTGCACCTGGGACCAATCGGAAAGTGCGGCCTTCAGTTCTTAAGCTGTGAGACCAAGCCGGCTTCTGATAGGGCCGCCTAGCTCTGAGATTCTGAGATTGCTCTGCAGGATGCCCGGCACAGACATTGGCGAGCATTGTTAACCTCGTGGCCCCTGTGCTCTCTTTGTTGGGGGCCCACTTTTATTCTGAAGAGGGTGTTTCTTTTGCTACCTTTCATACAGGTAAAGCCTTGCTGTCTTTGGGGCGGGTCTTGCCCAATTCTTTCTTCAGGACAACGTGCAAAGACCTCTGAGGGGTCCCGCTGCACCGGTAACAATCCCCTTGGCCCTGGCTCCTCACCCATGAAGAGTCTGGGGCTCCATCCCTCAGGGGAATGCGGCAGGGAGGTGCTCAGGGCAATGGATTTTCTGGGATCTGATGCCTGTGACCTCTCCCTTGTCCCTCTGGGTGTCAGTAGTCACATGTCAGCGAGAGTGGCGAGGTGTGAAAGGCTAAAGCACTTGGCCCCTGTAAAATCTCCAAAAAAGCTGCCCGCCCTTCCAGAGGCATAAAAACTAAACAGTACTCTTGCCAGCAGAAGAACCGCAATCGCACGTTTTCAAATCATCAACCTTGCAGCGCTTTCTAAGCTCCTGGATATCCATCACGCCGTCTTCCTTGTTTTGCCGCCATCTTTTACCTCCACATCGAGTGACAATTGTTTCGGCTCCCGGTTCTCTGTGTCACTGCCCATTCTGTGTTCTAGGTCATTCAGCTCGTCCTCTACCATAGCAGAAGTACACCTGCCATCTTTCACCCTTGAAGTTCTTACTTGGCGATCTTGTGCAGATGTTCAGGGTCACTGTGCAGTTTGGAAAAATCTCATTCCGAATAATCCTCAGGGCCGGCTTCCGGCTCCATACTCCCAGTCTCTCACTGCTGTCCAGGACCGGCTTCTGGCTCCGTACTCCCAGTCTCTCACCTCCGTCCAGGGCCGGCTTCCGGCTCCATACTCCCAGTCTCTCACCTCCATCCAGGGCCGGCTTCCGGCTCCGTACTCCCAGTCTCTCACCTCCGTCCAGGGCCGGCTTCCGGCTCCGTATTCCCAGTCTCTCACTTCCGTCCAGGGCCGGCTTCCGGCTCCGTACTCCCAGTCTCTCACTTCCGTCCAGGACCGACTTCCGGCTCCGTACTCCCGGTCTCTCACTTCCGTCCAGGACCGGCTTCTGGCTCCGTACTCCTGGTCTCTCACTTCCGTCCAGGGCCGGCTTCCAGCTCCGTACTCCCGGTCTCTCACTTCCTTCTCCCGAATGCCGATGCACTGATACATATACATACACACTGCCCCCTTTCCTGTGTCAGGCCATAAACCGCAGTCAGACGATGGCATCCTGCACCTGTGCAGCTTAACACCCAAGGAGTCGGACCGCGGCTGGATCAAGTGCCTTCCATGGGGCCCCTCGCAGCAGCGCATCTGTACACCAGAGGTATGGGTGCTCGCCCCACCAGCCATCCGGGGGCGGTATGGGCGTGATGAATAGCTGTGGGTGTGGATGTGGGTATGCACGGGATTTGTAGTAAAGAGCATAGATAGGGATATAGATCTGAATGTGTATGGAGCTCAGAATATGGACACATGGTTAATAGTACAAGTGTGGGTATGGAGCAGAATACATCGGCACGGTATAGATAGGGTTATAGGTGCAGATGTATAGGAATGCGGACACAGACATGACAGCGGGTATGGGTGGAGAGAAGGGCACAGGTGTTAGTATGGTGAGGGCTACAAATGTAGTTATGAATATGGGATAGATATGCGTGATACAGGCATGATTATAGATATGCATATGATAGACACGGTTGCAGAAAAGAGCTTAGAGGTGGTCTAGATGCGCCTATGGCTGTGCATGTGGACAGACAGAGAGGTATTGGTGCAGACAGGACAGCGACCTTTGTTCCCCTAACGCGATCTGTTCGTGTTTCCTAGGCAGATGACTGAAATGCACCCCAATGCCGTACCCCTTCCCAGAAGGCCAAGCACCTCAGGGCTGGGTTGGGGCAGGAATCAGCAGTGGTCCAAAACACTGCAGAAGTCATGTAAACTCACTCCTGTCGGACCAGATCCCGTGCTCACGTACCCGGTCAGGCACCGCCCCGGCCTGCGCAGGAGGTGGCAGTGGAGGCGGCGATGTCAAGGGCAGGCTACCCACTTCCTTGTCTGCAAGGCTCCCATGTGGCCCAGAGTCTGGGGTCCTCCTATGTGCCCACAGAGCAGCAGGAAAGGGCGTCACTGGCAAAAGGCTCGCCCTGCCTCTGCCTCCCCTGGCTGGACGGGCCTTCTTCTGTGCTCACCTCTGTCTTCCGACGCATCGAAGTCGACTGGGGCCCCTCCGGAGTAGCCCCTCCATCTGCCCGCTGCACCCGCCTGCTGGGCCCCTTTGCTGGCCTGGACATCAGCAGACCTCCTAGTCCCTCCCCTGCTTGGGCTCTGGTCCTTCGCTGTCCATGCCCTACAAAGTGCTTCTCCTTGCTGTTTAAACCGGGCTGCTGAGCTCAGCAAGCGCACACACTGCCTCGCGTCTGTCTCCGAGCTCACGTCTGAGGTGGCCTGGTCTGCCGTCCTGCGTCCTGCCTGCTGCCTCACCACCTCACGGACTTCCCCTCTATTCTGAGGACGTGTGGGGCCACCTGGCCTGGGCTCCTGCTCTGCCTGTCGCCTCAGGGCCTTCTGCATCTGGGTCCCTGTCACCCTATCCCCGTGCAGCAGAAGCCCCATCCAAATAGGACACCTCAGCCCTCACCCTGGGACCTCCTGCGGCCCGGCCTTATTCACTATGTGGGAGGCCCAATCACCTCACGCAGGGCGAGTTCGCTTGCCCCACTCCTCCCGCCAAGTGGGAACTCTGCGTAGACAGAGACCTGTCCTGCCTTCCCGTCAGTCAGCGATAAACAGAAGCGCTTTCCAGGCAGCACTCAGCCCTGCTCCCGCAGGAGCAGAGTCCAACCCTACCAGGGGCGGAGACTCCGCACCAGCCTGACCCACTGGAGCCAAGGACGGGAGAGCTGCGCAGAGCCTACCTGCGCAGAGTCGAGGTGGGTGGCAGAGGGGCCATCTGCATGCGGCACTTGGCTTTTCTCAAAGTCCAGGGAGCATGGCCCGGCCCTCTCACGGGAGGCTGCTTTACAGCGTGTAGCTGGCATCCGTCGCAATCCGTCGCAGTGTGGCTCCCTCCTCCCCTGCCACAGCGACAGGTGGCAGGAGCTTCTGCCTTCCCTCATGCTTGGAGCATGAAGAGATGGTTCCTGGGGCCTTAGGAGAGAGATCTGAGGTTTGCAAAGCGGACAAGAGGCTTCTGAAAACACGCACCCGAAGGGAACGAGGGATAAAATGGAGCAACAGTGTTCTAAGCAAATGTGCCGAGAGGGAGAGCGCCAGGGCCTGGAGGCAGGAAGAGATGTCCGTC
>PVJA010041622.1:0-17742 GCA_004027025.1 Myocastor coypus
TTTTTTTTTTTTTTTTTTTTTTTTTTTTTTTTTTCTTTTTCTTTTTGAGACAGGGTCTCACTATGCAGTTGAGGCTGGCCTTGAGCTCACTTTTGTAGCCCAGGCTGGTCTCGAACTCACACTGATCCTCCTGCCTCAGCCTCCCAAGTGCTGGGATTACAGACATGTGCCACCACGCCCGGCTCTTCTCACTTTTTATCTTTTTCTTTTTTTTTTTTTGCGAACCAAGGATAGAACTTGGGCCCTTGTGCCAAGAGCTTATTCTACTGAGCTATCTCCCCAACCCTATCTTTTTAATGTTGACACAGGTTCTCAATGTCAGTAAGTTGAGCAAGCTGAGCTCAAACTTCAATCTTCCTGACTCGGCTTCCCAGAGTGCTGGAATATAGGTGAGCACCACAATGCCCAGCCCAAACTTTCCTATTCTGAACTTCAGGGTCTCTTACATAGTTCAGACATTCTCCTGGAAAGAAAACCAGGCACAATGATTAAGAAACTCAATTAGGTCCAAGGCACAGACTACACCTGTCAGCAAGGTTGAGGAATGCGGGAGGTTGCTAGAGGGAGGCCACATGGACGTCTGCAGATCCAGAACACGACCAGGGAGCGGCCCACTCTGAATCCCCAGCCGCACTTCAGCCAGGTGAAGGCCACACTGCCCAGAGCCCGGCTCCCACCCTGCACACTGGTCACACATCAGCTGTGGCCTCCAGGCCAGACACACACCCAAGCTGTGCTTCCCTTTCCTCATCGACCAAACAGAAGCAAGGGTACATGCCTACCTCATCACTAGTCATAAAGACTCAAGAAATAACCAACAAAAAGTGCCCCCAACACTGGGAGACCCACAGAAGTCACTGTGGACACATGAGCCTTTGCCACTCTAGTCTCACCCAGGACAGACCTCGCATACAGTGGCTCTCAGGGACCCTGATCCTCTGGTTCCTGTGTGCATGTAGTCCCTCCTGGATGCAAGCTGGTCCCACTTAAGAATATGGAAAAGTAATGGAGCTCCTATTGCCACCAGGCTCTAGGAAGCTAATGGTCAGGCTGAGCAGGGCCCCTGGCAAGTGGAACCTGCCTGTGACTACCGCGAGTCTGAGAGTGGGGCCTTTCCCATGGAGCCTGCTTCTGAGCTGCTCTGGAGTGGACAGCGTGACACAAGTATGAGGCCCCCAAGCAGGAGGTCCAGCTTAGCTGGGCCCTGCCTCCTGACCCACAGAAGCTAAGTGTCACAGATCCGAGTACCAGATTAAACTGCTAACAGCTTTCTAGAGCTCTGATGCATAGCTACAGATAACAAAGACCATGGGCCAGAAGGAGGGAAGAAGAGCATGAGCAATGAGAAGATCACTAAGGAAAAGAATCACACGTTTGCCTCACAATCCAGTCTATGGCTTCTACCTTAAGCTCAGTATACGAAAGCAGCTCTTACAACACTAGATCTTTAGAAACAACTTCACCCATTCTCTATGAATCTGAAGTAAACTCATTAGTAACTAACCAGTAATTTGTTCATCAGTAAAGAATTATTATTATAGGATGGCAAGATAGATCAGCAGTATAAGCTACTGTCTCACAACAAGGTCCCTAGTTCAATCCCCAGTACCACATTAAAAAAGACAATTATTACTCAATGTAATAATGCAGTTACACTGTTAATATTATGTATTCTCATTACTCTATGTATATATTACTCTGTAGTTTACTATGTAAGTTATTACTGCTATTAATTACTCCATATTACCATGTAGTTAATTTACTGAATACTTAATAGATTACTCACTGGCTATTAAGGCATTCATAGTACCTAGCCCAAAACAGAGGCAGGCCACATGCATGCTCTGGACAACTTACGGAGCGCACACTTACTCCACGCCAGGCACCTTTCTGGTCTTGGTGGGGAGCCGCCACCAAGCAGAATCCCTGCTTCCAGCAAAGCCAGGGTTCCCGAGTCCTCACCACCACCGAGGGGTCTACAGAGGGCAATCAGCCCTCACCCCACAGAACTCTCCCGATGCTGAGGAGAACAGCAGCATTTTATCTACCTAATCTCAACCATGATCCTAGAGGCAGCAGGTAAATCAGGACAACCAGAGCAAGACTAGGGGAATCGCCGGGAAATGACACACCCTGGGCCACTTGCTCACTGTGTCACAAAGACTATGCCCATGAGACCGGCCAGCCCAAGGAAGGAGATCTCCAAGCTCTAGGTCTAGCCTGATTCTGGCAATGACCAAGGTGCAGTCCTCTTGTCTGCGGTCCCTGTGATTGCCTAAGCTTGCCTAAGCAGGTGCTTTAGACTGCTGAGCCATCTTGCCAGCCCTTCATGCCATTCTTAAAAGTCTAAACCGCCCCATCTGGTCAGCTGTCTGTTTCAGCACTCTAAGGAAAATCCATTCTCAGTGAGCAATTTGAATTCTGAAGGGTAACTGCACTTCTAAGGACTAACTTTACAACCTAAGCACTCCTCGAACAGAAAAGCTCCATTTTTGTATTTTTCTGTCAAGAACCAACATGAGACCCCAATGTATGAATCCAGCAGAGTCCACTTTAAAAACAGGGTCTTCTCTCCCACATGTTCCTGCCCCTTTGCCAGTCAGAACCCTCACGGTTTCCACCAGGAAGCCAGGTCTCCAACCGCCTCCCCGTTGCTGGCCCACTCACTTTGCTTGTGTACTTGGCAATGTCTGCGGCGACATCAGCAGAGGCCGTGGCGATGGGCAGGTCGGCGCTGAGGGAAGACGCGAGGGCGCTGCTGGTCCCCGTGGTGCTGATCAGAGGTGATGACTGCGTGCTGGTCACCAGGGTGATGGTGGCTGTGGATGGGCTCTGCGTGACCTCTTTCTGCTGGACAGCTAGGAAGGCAAAGGTCCTGGTTACCTCGGTGGGGCAGGAGGGGAGGCAGAGCGGCAGGATGGAAGAGAAAACCCTCACACATGCTGAGTGAACTTTTCTATGTCCACATCACAAAGATTCTCCCCCTGACCCCACTCCTAGCCAGGTTCCTCGGAGCCCTGCTCACCTCTGGGCCCAACCTTGAACTGTAGAGATGCGAGCAAACATGAACCATTCCAGATTTCAGGGTCCCACACTAAGACGACTTGGGCCCCCTTCAAGTACTGCCTGAGATGGCATCCCTGTCTCCCAATTTTTGTGCAAGGGCAGAAGCCTAACTGTTAAGTGCTCATTAACAAACCCCCCCAGACAAGTTTCATCTAGATGAAGCCCTTCTGCTTTCTGTCACGTCTAACTTTCTCGCCTCTGAGTCCCTACTCCTGTACTTCCTCACTGTACCTTAAACTCTCCATCACCTCCATCAGCAGAGGACTTGGGGGGTGGCAGAGTGGCCATTTAGCATCTACAGAGCCCCAAGTTCAATGCCCAGCTTCAAAACAAAGTACAAAGAAAAATCAGTTACAATTAGTCTGGGCAACCTAACAGCTCTGAAAGACCCTGCCTCAAAATTTATTTATTTATTTATTTTTTTTTTTTTATAAGTAACTTTTTTTTTTTTTTTTTCTTGTTTCAGAACCTTTATTTCTTTATTCATTTTTATGGCCGGCTCAGCCCATCCCGAGGGCAGGGCTGGCACAGCATGTGGTGCCGGGGATCGAACCGCGGTCCCTGAGGCCGCCCAAGCTTTCCCAAGGAAGCGCTTTAGACCACTGAGCCATCCCGCCGGGCCCCCCTGCCTCAAAATTTAAAAAAAAAATGTGTAGGCCTGAGGATGTTATGCAGTCAGAAGGCCCTGGGTTTAATTCCTAACAGAGAGAAAAAAAAAAAAAAAATTCTACTTATTACCTGTGCACAAATCAAAGGGAGTACAATTTCCACCGGACTCTTCCTTCTTCGTACGGTAACACTGTACTGACTTAAAGTTCCCCTTGTCACCTAACTTGTGGCAGGACGGTTGGATTCAAATCTGTGCTCACCACCTTAATTACTGGCACATCTGGCTTTACCTCTCTAACTAGGCTTCACTTGGGCACAGGCTTTTTGGAACCCGGTGACGTTCCAGCCCACAATCCCCTTCCAGCCTCTCGTTAGCACTCGGCCAAAGTAAGCGCAGAGGCTGATGGGATACGGGGGCGGACCGCGGAGAGCGGGCCTAACCCACGCTGCCTGGGCTTCAGCTCCGCCCTACCAACTCTAAGACTCTAAGCAGCAGGATCCACCTGGCTGTCCTCCCAGCAGATCTACCCAGTTTCTCAGCTCCCCTTGCTTCCCACCCCTTATCCCTAAAGGGTTTCACCGGGAATTGATTCAAGATCTTGCTACCTTCGACCTCACATCCTGCGGCTGCCTGAGAGCCTACCATGATGACAGTTTTGATCCAGGAGTCCCACTATTGAGCACTGAGATGCCAGTCTCCCTGGCAATGACACCTGTACCAGTCTCACAAAGCTCAGTGGGCCAGTCGGGATGGGATCAGCACTTCATCTGTCTGTACAGAGCGCCCTGCACTGCTGCTGCGAGTTGGATTTTACAATTTCCGCAAGCGGCTCCTAGCGCAGGTTTATTCTACGCACGTAGCAAATCCCTAATTTTAAAGCAACTTTACTATCAACTTTTCACACTGTATTGTTTTTTTTTTTTTTTTGTCTTTTTGAGACAGGGTCCCACTATGCAGTTCAGGCTGGCCTTGAGCTTACTTTTGTAACCCAGGCTGGTCTTGAACTCACACCGATCCTCCTGCCTCAGCCTCCCAAGTGCTGGGATTACAGGCGTGCGCCACCACGCCCGGCACTCACACTGTATTGTTAAAAAAAAAAAAAAAAAAAAAAAGCCATGAAATTCATCCGGTACATAATGAAACTTACAGAGTATCACTGCAGCGCTCTTTACAATAGGAAAAAACCAGAGCCACCAGCTCCATGCCCACCAGTAGGAAAATGCTCTACACAAACCATGAGGTACGAGCAGCAGTCCAAAAGAACAAGGCACTGACACAGACAGACCTCCAAAACATGCTGATGGGTGAAAAAAAGAAAGCATGGTACCATTTTGAAGTTTAAAAACAAAAGGAAAAAAATAAGGCATTACTGATGGTATCACACGCACACATATGGATCAAAACATGCATAAGAAAGGGCTTTGCGGGGGTTGGCGGAGTTGCTCAGGAAAAGGAAATACAACGGAAGGTGAAGGGGACCACGTTCATGTTTTCATAAATATTCTGCCCCCTTTCTATTAAATATGCATGTATTATATATAAGACGAAAAAAAAAGTTCTAAAAAGGTACAAACCAATTTAAAAAAAAAATGCCAAATGAAATGTGTAAGGGCCTTCTAGACACAACGGCCAAGACACACATGGGAACAACAAAAAGTTAAAAATAAAAACAGTAATGGCTTTTCTCCTGTCCATGTGGCCGAAAGAGCGCAGGCGCCACAGAGGGCAGGGGTCGCGGTACCTTTCACGGCCTGTCTGGTCTGATATCTCGTCCCCTGGGAAGACTGAGGTTGCTGCTGCTGTTGCTGCTGCTGCTGCTGCTGCTGCTGGCGCTGGATCTTCTGCATGTGCCACTTTTGAGAGGACGTTTGAAACTTACTTGATGAGTTCCACACGACCCGCTGCACGGCCGGCGTGGTATCCTTCGGTAAAAGCGGCCTCTGCTTTTTCACTGGGCTCCCTGTAACAGCGGTGGCTGGTGCCGTGACCGTGACGGTGGAAGTGGTGCTGGTGGTGGCTGGGATGCCCACTGCGGGGGTTTGGGTGGCAGAGCGAGTGAGCACCGGCGTCTCGGGGGGAGACTGGCTGCCTGCTGCCGTGGTGGGTGGTGGTGCTTTACCTGCAGCTGTAGCCGGAAGGCATAAAAACAAAGCTGGGTTGGACTCAATTTCCGCCGGAAGGGTGCTTCACTGGCAAGCATAGGGTAAAATCAGCCGAGGAGGATGGGAAAGTCGCGGGATCCGGCAAGCTGCACTCATCCCAGTGCAGCTCACGCCTTTACCCAGGGCTGCTTATCTGAGACCCTCCCTGAGACTCTTGGGGGAAAGAAGCCAATAAGCCCCAGCACTGCCCACAAATCAGCTGATGCTATGGAGGGTGAATAAGCCCTGTGCCCGTGCTCCCCTAGCGCATGGTGAGCACGTCCAGAAAGCCCAGCAGCTGGGCGTGGTGGCTCACGCCTGTAATCCCAGCACTTGAGAGGCTGAGGCAGGAGGATCACTGAGAGTTCGAGACCAGCCTGGGCTACAAAAGTGAGCTCAAGGCCAGCCTCAATAGCATCGCGAGACCCTGTCTCAAAAAGTCAAAACAAACAAACAAAAGGCCCAGCTGGAGCGAAATCCATGGACACACGGCAACCCTTCAAGTTAGGGAGCCTAAGCACTCACACCCCACAGAACCCAGTGGCTCCCCAATCTTCAAGGAAATAATCTTAATTTTAAAAATTATTTATTGGGGGGCTAGCGAGATAGCTCAACAGTCTAAAATGCCTGCTTAGAGCCAGGCATGGTGGCGCACACCTGTAATCCCAGCACTTAGGAGGCTGAGGCCAGAGTATCAGTGCGAGTTGGAGACCAGCCTGGGCTACAAAAGTGAGCTCAAGGTCAGCCTGAACTGCATAGCAAAACCCTGTCTCAAAAAGGCAAAATAAATAAATAAGACTCGTAGTGACCCTCCTGTCTCAGCCTCCTCAGCACTAGGATTATAGATGTGTACCACCCCACACCAGGAGGTTTCAGAGCAGTATGTCGTGCCCTGGATTCTGGGGGGTCTATACAGCATGCAACAGCAGGGATCGAACTCAGGTCTTTGTACTTTCCTGGCAGGCTCTTAGACTGCCAAGCTGATCTCCTTAGCCTGGACAGAATCATCTTGTTCTTCACTCCCCTCCAGGACAGGTTTCAGGGTGGTACTGTTGGCCTACAACCTAACTCAAAAGGGAACCTGCCCCAAGGCCAAGACCTGTCCAAACACAAATTTTTTTGGAACCAGGACAGCACAGCTTTTGCCTCTTTGGATCTGCTCCTGCCACCAGTTTCCCTGTGTACAGTGAACGCCACACTGCTTTTCCTGCTGGGCAGAGGTCAAGTTCGAGCTTAAAATGAATTTTTTTTTTTTTTTTTTTGGTCTTTTTTTGAGACAGGGTCTCATTCAGGTTGGCCTTTAACTCACTTTTGTGGCCCAGGCTGGTCTCGAACTCACACTGATCCTCCTGCCTTAGCCTTCCAAGTGCTGGGATTACAGGCGTGTGCCATCACGCCCAGCTGAATTTAATTTTAATGCAGTTGCCTTCACTGAAAATAGTAACTCAATGACCTCAGCAGGATGCAAGGGCAGGTGTGAGAGGGCTTGAGCATGAACACTGAGGCTCTGGGGACCAGAGCTGGGCAGGGGCCGAGGGCTAGGATTTCAACAGGTGGCAGGGGGCCTCTGGAAGGAAGAACGGGTGCCCAGGCATCCAGGAACGGGGTGCCTTGTGATAGGCAGGGGACCGAAGGCAGGCAGGAGCCAGAAGCACCAAGCATTGCAGAAGGGGTTCCCCCTGGGACGCTCGTTTGGGACGGGCTCGG
The DNA here is from genome assembly GCA_004027025.1 of Myocastor coypus. Classification (NCBI taxonomy): domain Eukaryota; kingdom Metazoa; phylum Chordata; class Mammalia; order Rodentia; family Myocastoridae; genus Myocastor; species Myocastor coypus. The sequence goes on from PVJA010041622.1 coordinate 7,525, forward strand.
TTGTTGCTATAGAGGCCCCAGCTACAGGTTATGTGAGTACCCCACACCACACTGCCCAGAGTATTAGCTTAGACCAGGCTCAAAGCCCAGTCCCCTTCTATGAAGGTTGGGCCTGATGTTTTCAGATTTCCCTAACCCAGAAAAGACCTGAGCTTGATGACCCCAGGGAGGGCTCTTCCTGAGCTGCATACTACATCTGAGGAAGTGAAAGAGAGAAGAGACGCTGCCCACTGACCCCACAGCTCCAGTCCGAGTGGTCCTGCTGCCCCCCCCCAGGACAGTGTGGCCAAGCTGGTGGCCAAGACCCTAGTGGGGCTGGAAGAAAAATTCTTCCTGCAGTGAGGACCTCTGGACCTTCTCCTTCCCAGGGGCACTGTAAGAACTGCACACAGCTCCTGCAGTCTACTTACAGGGACAGCGGAGAGGGTGAGCAGGGTCTCTGTATGAGGCAGGCAGAGGTCCAGTGCCCAGCAGGGTTCTAACCTGCAGAATCACATCCAGGGCCTCCCTTTTCCATCCTCCAGGGGAAAACACTATGCTATTACTGCCAATTAGCTAGTGAGGCTCCCCTCAGGCAAATGACATCCACAAAAAGGCCACAGCAGCAAACACTCTTTGCACTCTTTGCAGAGGGGACTACTCTACAGTGACCATGCAGGCTCTTTTCCTTAAAAAAAAAAAAAAAAAAAAAAAAAATATATATATATATATATACATATATATATATATATATATATATATAGAGAGAGAGAGAGAGATAGATATATAGATATAGATAGATATATATTAATAATAATTTAAAAGGGGACACCAGATGGCTGAAATCTGAAGATTCCAAGCTTGAAGCACTGTTGGGGTAACTATCACTTATCAATACTAAAACACTATAATTCCTAGTAAATTGTGATACCTGATAGAGGGGAGAATAAAAGAAACTGCAGGAGGGGCCCCGGCAGGATGGCTCAGTGGTCTAAAGCGCCTGCAGGCAGCTGTAGGGACTTCAGTTCAATCCCCGGCACCACATGCTGCGCCAGCCCTGCCCTCAGGGCAGGCTGAGCTGGCCATAAAAAAATAAATAAACAAACGAACAAAAGTTCTGAAACAAGAAAAAAAAAAAAGTAAATAGAAACTGCAGGAAATTTTTGTCCTAGAAATTTAGAGTATATAATTAATCTATAACCTCCTGAAGCACGAATTCTTTAAAGGGGCAGTACCCCAGAAACTGTCTGATCAAATTATTCCGGCATGTGTCACTGGTTTTACATATGAAGGGAAAACCTTTAGCTGGGTGTGGTAGTGCACACCCACAATCCCAACATTAGGGAAACCGAGGCAGGAGGATTGCTGCAAGTTAAAGGCCAGCCTGAACTGCAGAGTGAAAGTCTTTCTTTTTTTTTTTTTTGTATTTTAGTACAGGGTCTCACTATGTAGATAGGACTTCCCAGGTTCAGCCTCCCAAGAGCTTTGGTTACAGGTGAGCCACCACACTCAGTCGCAATTGTTCTCAGCTTGCCCCACAGGCAGGGCCAGCACAGCATAACTAGCCACGCCTCAGCAAGCCACACCACACCACGCCAGCAATCTATCCCCAGCCACTGTGCTCTGCCTAAGCAGGCACTTAAGTCCAGTGAACTATCTGGCCAACTCAAAAGTCTTTAAACAAGGAAAAAAGAGGAAAACTTTTTAAAATGGTGCCAGGGACTGAATTTAGAACTTTCACAAAGAACTACAATCTCAAATCTTTTATTTTGTATTTTTAAACAGGATCTCACAAATCCTTAAACTGGGTCCCTGAGTGCCAGGGTCACATATATCCACGGCAGAGCCTGACCAAGGGAGGACATTTTGAAGGAATTGTCTCTCCTCTGGGGAAGCATGGCAGTGACTGCTGCAGTGAGGAAAGAGTGGATGCCTTGTCACCCGGGCTTGAGATCACCAACTGTAAAAGCTGCTCAACTAAAGCACCTGCTTACACAGGCACAAGGACCAGGGTTCGATCCCTGGCACCAGCTCTACTCCAGGGTTCATGGAGACTGTGACTGAGAATGGACATGGTGGTACACGCCTGTAACCCCAGTGCTTGAGTAACTGAAGACAGTAGGATCATTACACATCTGAGCTGTGTAGTGACACCTATAGACCCTATACTAAATACATAAAAAAATAAAAAAATAAAAAAGCTGCTCCGGAAGAAGAAATCTGAGTGGTGCAGGGAGCAGAGAAAAATGATGGTGGCAAGGGTCTGCGGTGCCCCCACTGATACCGTCCGAGCGGAAGCTATCACGCTCACTCAGCACATGGTGGCAGGTGCTCCAGCACAGAGCCTCAGACAGAGCCAGGTTGAGAACCTAAATAAGTCACCACGGAGCTCTGGGTTTCAGACCAGCTGATTTTGTCCCAAGTCCCTAGGAGCTGCCGTAACTAAACCATGTTGTAGAATCCCACGCAGCTTGACTGTCCACCATCATGCATTCTTCGAGGACAGCTTTTACTTCTCTGGCTCCCCTAAAATGCTTTCAAATTGGGGAGGAAATGAGAGATCTTTTAAAAATTATTTCTCTTTGGACTTTCACCACTAGGAGGCGCAGAGCTTCACTAACTCTGAAAAATGGAATTGGACTTGTTTTCATATAAAAACCTTTCCCTAGAAAACTCATTGTTCCACCTTCGGTTCTCCTTTTACACAGAGTTCTTTATCTGCATCATCTCATGGTAATGTGTCCTTGTCAAACCACTGTAAATTCCTAGCAGGGGAAGGAGCATGAAACCAACAAATAAAACGAACTGCTCCAAAAAGAGTGGAAGAGATTAAACACAAGAACGCAAGCATTCCCACAAGCCTCGTGGAGTTAAGTGCTACTCCTACTGTGCCTATGGTAGACCAGGCAGTGCTTCAAAACCCACTCCACCCACACTCGGACACCACAAGGCCATCCGTAAGCCTGGGATGGCTCAGGGAGTCCAGCACCGGCGTCTCTGCTTCACTCATTTCCTCTCTCCTGCGCTGCAGCACCCCAAAACCTCCTCTTCTGTCTTCCCAAGCTGCAGGCAGAGGTTCCAGAACAGCCCAGCTGCACATCCCACAGCTAGGGGCTGAGGGTACAGCAAGGACTTCCTTTAAGCTGCCAGGCTGAGCAAACTCCTAAGGACACAGACTTACACGTGACTCGAGGGTTTGGAGGAGAACTTAGCTCCCCTCAAAAGAAAGGCACAGTCTGAAACAAAGCCTGGCGTTGTCTTGAGTTCCTCACAAACCGCCTCCGGCTCTGTGGTTACAACTTCTAACTTGCCCAGAGGCACTGTTTATTCTCCTGGGTCCTTGTACAGGCTTCTGATCCTCCCCGGCCTTGTCGGCACCCCTTCTCCACCCACCGGCCAAGCCAACCAAGAAAGCATGCCGCCGACCTTGGCAGGGCAAGGACACCCTTCCCATCATGCACTCGCTGCTGCTGGAGGGGCTAACAGGGTTTGAGACAGCACCATTGCTTCGCAGTGGACCTGCAGCAGTTGGAGGTACCTGAGAGGCTGGCAGTAGTTTTCAACCCAGATGATCTGGCCTTGGGGGACATCTGTCACCCTCCAGGGCAAACTTGATGGTGGAAGGCTGAAGAGTCCGGGAGTCAGAGGGGTCAAGGCCAAGTCCACCACATACCTCCCCTTCTATACCCAAGCTCTTGGGCATTCTGGTATCACCTACCCAAATGGCTGCCCTTTGGGCCAAGAAAATATAGCCACCAACACCTGGGCACCATGAGAGGGGAAACAGCTGAACCCATGAGGACCTTTACAACAAATTCTTCCCACCTCCTGACCCCAGTCAAATACCTCAGTGGTAACACTTTAGCCAAATGAATGAGTGTATTGGTAGAGCAGGGGCTCAGGCAGACTTGACTTTGCTAGAAGGAAGTAACATCTTCTAAATGACTTGCTTTTCTGGGGTCACTACTGGTCGTGCTGGGCACCAAGCACGCAGAGGACAAGTCTGCAGTAAGCACCGGTCTTGCCCCCGAGTCAGCTGGGAACCTCAATGCGGTGCCTCCTCAGGGTGCCGGGGATCCCACAGTTTCAGATATCACCAGAGCAAGCTAGGCCTCTACCCCAAGTGAAGAAACAGGAGACGCACTCCAGGCACTTACCATCCTGCTTAGGAGACAGCTCTTTGGCTTCCTTCTTAGTTTTCCGACCCTCCCGCCCAGAAGGGTCTTCTCCTAAATCTATGACAAGTTCGCTCTCTGAATCGGAGTCCAGGCCCAAATGTACGGTTGGGGAATCCATCTCGTCCTTCCCTTTCAGCTTGTCCTTTGTGGGGTGCGGTGATGGTTTCGCTTTTTCTGCCAAGTCCTTCTCGGGCTCAGGGCTGGCCTTGTCCTTAACCGGCCCTGGATCTGCCTTCTCACTGACCGGCGAAGCATTTTTCAGGTCCTCTTTAACTTCGGCTGGGTTTGCAGGCTTGGGCTTTTTTTTGGCAGCCGATGCGTCTTTGTCTACCCCATTACCCTCCTTATCCTCAGGGTCTTCCGGCTCATTCTTGTTTTTCTGCTCATCCTCACTGATGTACTCACTGTCACTACTATCCGACTTCTCAGAATCCTCGGAATCGCTGTGCTCCACGGCCGTATAAACATCTTCTGAGATTTCATTTATGCCTAAATTCAAAGGGAAAACCCAACAAGTGGGGCGGTTAGAAAACAAAGCTCAAGATCACAAAACTCCAGCACCTTCCACACCAGATGCCTTGGGCTTCACAGCAATTCGCATCACAATGGCTGGGAAAGACCAGGAGAAAGCTAAAGCGGCAACTGTCTGGAGCTGACCTGCAGAGCCTGGGCCTGCAGAGAGCTTGGATTACCTTCACGTGGAAGCCACCAAGTGCCCGTTACACTTGTGCAGGAGAAAACGGCCAACGTTCTGGACACTGCTGATTCCCTGGTACAGAGCATGAGAGGGCTGGGCAGGTCAGCAGAGACCAGCTGTCCAGGCTGATCCAATTTACAGATCGCAGGACAGAGGCCCACAAGCATGGCTTGCCCTAGGAGCCCAAGACAGAGCTCCTCCTCCCACATGGCTCACCAAACCATCAAGGTCCTTCACGCTCTATCCAGGGATAAAGAAGCAAGACAAAGTTTCAACCAGAGAGAGCAGAGGCCAGCAGACTCCTCTCACCAGGGAAGCGAAGGTTTACTTGCAAGGCATCTGATTGCTTTTGCTATTTTTAACTTAGAGTTTGTTGCCCAATTCCCACATCAGGAGATTTTACACAGAAATCTCAGTAGCAGGCTTCCACAGAAAGAGTGCAAGATCTGGCCACTGCGGGACACAGGTCTGCAGTGCAAGGGATAGGAGAGGCCTAGAAACTATGGCCCCCTTTAGGTGGGCGGAAGTACACACTCCAGGGGCCTGACACACCCAACCCTACCCTGGCTGCCAACAATGTGTCTGTTTTGTTCTTCGACTCAATAAGGAACAACATGAACCGGTCGTGGTGGCTCATGCCTGTAATCCCAGCACTTGGGAGGCTGAGGCAGGAGGATTGGTGTTCCAGACCAGCCTGGGCTACAAAAGTGAGCTCAAGACCAGCCTGAACCGCATAGTGAGACCCTGTCTCAAAGAAACCAAAAAAAAAAAAAAAGGAACAAGATGAAAGTCATACTCAGAAACATGGGCCCAAGTGCAGGTCTAACAACAATGCCATTTAAGCCACTTATGCTTCCAGCTCGGACAACAGGTTGAATATCATTAGGCTGGAGGTAAGTGATCTTGTGCTCTGTTTTAAAGAGGAGAGGAAGCCCAAGCAACTCTTCAGACTGTCAATGGCTTCCTTGAATGGTCTCCATGTTTACATGGACACCCTGGAGAGAAAACTACAAACAGATATAGCCACACACAGCCCAGGCACAGGAGGTTGCAAGAGCAGCTAGTGAGTCAGATCTGCCCTGGCCAGGACCCAATCAGGTAGGTATACAAGCCAAACACAAACGCCCAGGTGTGACATGACTTCCAGATCCTGAGCGTGTGCTACTTGCAGTTGCCAGCTAAATACAAGACCAGGTACAACTGCACATGGAATAGAATATGTGTAGCTGTCTGGTCAAAAGGATATAAATTCAAATCTTGTCTGATTTTACTGCCTATGTGACTACAAACAAGCAACCTACCTCCCTGGGCCTCAGTTTCTTCATCTGCAAAATGGGACTGATCGAATCCCTCTATTATATTATCTGTATGCGCTATGCTCACTGCGCAGAGTGTGTGAGAGCAAGCACTTAGTAAAAAGAAATATTATAGAATTATCAATAATAGTAAAGGAGCCGGGCGTGGTGGCTCACGCCTGTAATCCCAGCACTCGGGAGGCTGAGGCAGGAGGATTGGTGCGAGTTCGAGATCAGCCTGGGCTACAAAGGTGAGCTCAAGGCCAGCCTCAACTGCATAGCGAGACCCTGTCTCAAAAAGACCAAATAAATAAATAAATAAATAAATAAATATAATAGTAAAGGAAGCCGGGTGTGGTGGCTCACACCTGTAATCCCAGCCCTTGGGAGGCTGAGGCAGGAAGATCGATGGGAGTTCAAGACCAGCCTAGGCTACAAAAGTGAGCTCAAGGCCAGCCTGAACTGCATAGTGAGACCCTGTCTCAAAAAGGCAATAAATAAAATAATAATAATAATAATAATAATAGTAAAGGAATTCACAGTTTCATGGAAGGACCCAAGTCTGTCAAGCTTCATTTGTGTCACTCAGTGTCTTAACTAATTGGACACACCAGGGAAAAAGAAATGTCTTTGGAACAAGCCAGGTGGCTCCAACTAAAGCTCTGTTCTTACTCAAAGATCCAAGAGACCAGGGAACTTGCACTCTAAAGAGCCTTCCCTGCCAGGGCCCAACTGTCCCATGCTGCTTTGTAAATGCACACCTGGCTTAATGCACATTGTCAACAAATATCTCACAGCATCTACTGTGTGCACAAGATGGGAACACGGGGAAGGTACATCCTTGGGAGATTCACCCCCGCCCCTGAGGTGCTTCCAGGCAAGGGCAGGAGGGTTACCCTCTTCTGGGCAATGAGGAGGCAGGCAAGTCAAGGTAGTCAGGGGAGACTTCCTAGAAGGGTGGAGGCCTCTGCCCAGCCTTAGGGCGGAGGCGAGGCAGAGGAGACGGTACAGAAGCAGGCACAAGTGCAGGTGTGGGTGCAGGGCATGAGGGGCAGCCTACAGGCACGGACAGGGCTTCACAAAACACACTTGCTATAATACTGAGACACTGTCCTGCACTGAAGGGAAACAGAGGCAGGTTTTGCACCCTAACCCTTGCTGACCTGCCCCGTGACTTTTCAGAGGGCCTTTGCAACAGAATCAACTCTGGTGAGTTCAAAGAGCCCTCCTACTTAATCACCTAGCCCCCAAATCTGCAAAACTGTGCCCTGAGCGGAAATATATTTTACATGAAAAACACAGTTCAGGGTCAAAGCAGTGGCTCAGAACAGCGAGGATGTGACAGCCCTTATTCCGTCAGGTGACAACCCTACAAATCCTAATGCTGCCACCCGCAGATCGAGACACATACCTAGCTGTGCTTTACAACTCTCTATTGTCTTGTCCAGATTCAGCTGGAACCTGCTCCGAATCTGCCGCTTGGGAGAGATGAGAGGAACTGGGGCCACCTGCTGCAGGACTGACTCGCTCAGCTCCTTCAGGTCCATCTCGGCTTTGCTTCGATCTGGAAGACACCAGCACAGCCCTGTAAGACCCAGAGGCACTCAGGGGTGAACCTGCGGTGCTTACCACCTTGCTTCCTCCTGGCAAAATCTGAGCCTTCGTGGGACTTCGGAACCGGAGGGGAAACACGGTGGGCCATCTTCAGTCATCCACCCCAATACCCTCACCCCAAAACACGGATAAACACCTATGGTCAGCTGACGTCATCTACTGAATAACTGTCAGGTTTTTTAATACTTGTTCCAATATTTAAAGTGGACAATCTCAGCCAGATGGTTCTGTCTGTAGAACTTGGCATCATTCAGGCTCCTCCAAAGCCAAAGGCTCCAGGGATATGGTCAGCGTTGGTATCAGCACACACACACCAGCACCGGCCTGGCTCCCTTTTAACTCTTTCCCAGAACTGGGGTTTCTGACAGAGAGCAAGGCAGAGCCCTCAGAGCACACCCTGAGGCAGGGGGACCTGGCTGCCTGTCTGTCACATAGGCTTCACTTATCTTTTTTGATCAACCCAATTTTGTTGGGGTTTCAAGCTAGAAAGGGAGGCAGCCCTTCCACTTGTGCAGAGAGCAGCTTCGGAGGGAGCCACCTAAGGAGAGCTGCCCTTCTCAGGGAAGAGTGATGTTCCTCAGGCCGGATCCCAGGCAAAGACCTCTGCCCATGGCTTGGCCTGAGGTCTTCTCCACACTGTGAAGGGCTCTGCGTGGTCAGCGGGAGCAGATTTGAGGCAGGCACTGAGTGAGCTCACAGGTCTCAGTTCCTTCCCTTCCTCTGCTGCCTCCTCAAGTACCCAGAAACAATGCAGGGGAGGGGGGATCCTGCAAATATCAGGAAGGCGGGCACCCTGAGATGCTGCTTTCTCTCCAACACACATGGGGAGCCCCTCCACCCTGAGATTCCAAAAGTACTGAGAAGCAGGCAGCAGCGCCAACTGCATATTCAGAACAAGCACCCTAAAAGTCCTGGGTGCAAATGTGTCTGTGTGCATGGGCACACACTCACAGGTGCACATCTGTGCGCGTGTGCACTTGCACACCGATCAGGAGACTTTTAGAGAGGCTGTCAGAGACATGGCTACAGCTGCCAAGACAGGAAGAATATTCATGCACACTGACTGGAGAAATTAGAAAACTACTTACCTACTACAACCGCTGTGTGCAAACATTTGAAGCATCCTAGAGACAAGTGACAGAGTAAGAGTGCTAAACAGCTAGAGGAAAGAACAGGGCAGGAAAATGTGGAGAGAAAGGACAAAGGGCCACACAGAGAAGAGGCGGGAACGTGTGAGGCCTCTGGACTCCGCAGCTAAGTTGCAATTGTTACAGCAAAGGGAACAGGGTGTAACACACATCCTCAAACTCCACTTTCCAAAATTAAAAAGTACACTGAATCCCAGAGGAAAAAAGCAGCACTCTCAGGCACAAGGTTCCACAAAAAGCATCTCATGAAAACACTTGCCATGAAGTTACAGATTCTAGAGTTACCCCCAAAATCTATGGTAACAGGGGTCAACAAACTTTGCCTGCACAGGTCATATAGGCCCCACTGTTTTTGGGTGGATTTTTAAAGAAATTTTTATTTTTATTTTATTTTTTTTCTTGTTTCAGAACCTTTGTTTCTTTATTCACTCATTTTTATGACCAGCTCAGCCCGCCCCAAGGGCAGGGCCGGCGCAGCATGTGGTGCCAGGGATCGAAGCAGCCGCCCAACCTTTCCCAAGCAGACACTTTAGACCGCTGAGCCATTCTGCCAGGCCCCTGGCCCCACTGTTAAGACATCCACAATACATGAGGATCCTGGCTGTGTCTTCAGTAAAAACACAGATGAGCTCTGATTGGACTCAGGGCTCAGCCACGCCCAGCATTAACCCATAACCGCTAACCCTGGCTGCACACTGAACCTGCCCGGGCATCAGCAAACCCTGCCAGGCTTGTGGGGCACAGGCCATGGGGATGGCTCAGGTGTGAGCACCGCAGAAGGCCAGGCCCTCTGGCAGCTCAGGCCAGGCCCTGCTGCGACAGGCCAATCTTGCATGTGAATAAGGAAAAGAGCACAGGGTACCTGAGCTTCTGTGACCCTGGGCGACGGTAGCAGCCTTTCCTTTGGGCCAGGCTGATAGCTCAGTAAAATAAGAGCTTGCCTGGCAAAAAGAGAAGGGTCCTGAGTTCAATCCCCCATATCGGGGGGAAAAAAAAAAGAGATAATGGTAGAAGGTTCATATTCAGCAATGGAAAAAGGAAACAAAAAGAAAAAGACTAGCCGGGCATGGTGGCACAGGCCTGTAATCCCAGCACTTGGGAGGCTGAGGCAGGAGGATCAATGTGAGTTCGAGACCAGCCTGGGCTACAAAAGTGAGCCCAAGGCCAGCCTGAAATGCACAGTGAGACCCTGTCTCAAAAAGACAAAACAAGCCGGGCGTGGTGGAGCACGCCTGTAATCCCAGCACTCAGGAGGCTGAGGCAGGAGGATCGGTATGAGTTCGAGACCAGCCTGGGCTACAAAAGTG